>PVIA01004748.1:0-130524 GCA_004024845.1 Tonatia bakeri
AGAAAAATTTATTTTCTCAAGCAGTTAGGTATCCCCTTTTTAAATCTGGTTTTCATTTATAATTTGTACATCAAACCTTGCCTAGACTTTGAAGACATATACCTTGTAACAAATTCCATGTCCAGATACCTTAAATTGTAGCATACTGTTTTAAAGTACTAGAATTTACAAGATAGAAAAGTGAATAGATATTTTAATACTACTCTGTCAACTTTTTGCATAAAGTCAGAATAGGGGAAAAATGGAGAGACCCTTGGGAAAAGTAGTAGCCTGGGGCCATTGGTAATTGCTATGCTGCCTTTGGCTGCCCACATGGCTGCTGTAAACTGAGGAGGCGGAGCTAGACTTTGTAAAAGCTGGGACTGGGATGGCATCTCAAGTCTCCATGTGTCTCCCCAAGGATCAGGATACAGAGGATAATAGCAGCAAGACATGTTAAAATTACAAAAAGTTTCTTAGACAAATATATTCATTGATTAATAGTCTCTCAATTCTAATTTTAATCAGAAAGTGTTTGTCATCAAGTTCTGTGCTCATGAGTCTACTTTCTGGTAATAAGATGTCAACGATGCTCTTTTGCAGCAAAGACAGGTAATGCAAACCTAGAATGCACTAAAATAAATAAAAGAATTTGTTATGTTTTAAAAGTATATCTGCAGGAGAGCAGCCAGACTGACAAAATACATCAGGGTACCACAATGACCGTCTCTGCAAAGCTTTCTTAGACCTGGGCAGACAGGTGCTTCCCATCTGCATTGAAGTGTCATATGTAAGTAGTTACATAGTGTGTGTGTGTGTATGTGTGTGTGTGTGTGTGTGTAGCAGAGTCTAAAGGATTCCCATGGTTTAAATCTTAGTTACTGAGTGTTAACTATGTCCCAGTCACCAAGAACTTTATTGTGTTTTATTTCATTTTACAATAATTCATACAACAACTGAAATGAGTTGGAAATTACAATTTCCATTAAAGAGATGAAGAAAAGATGAAATAATTTGTCCAAATTTGGCAACTTCATAAAAAAAAAAAACACAGTTTGCATGAGGCGGGGCTGCACTGGAGCCCGCATCTGTAACCACGTGCCCCAGTGCCGGCGGGAGCCTCCTGCACTCGGCTCGGTGTCCTTCAAACCATCAAGTCCTAGGAGTTGACTACATGGTCCTTATTTTTTTCCATTCATGTTTGATTTGAAGAAAATCACACCACGTGTCTTTCGAAACAAATTTCTAAACTGAAACTTGTCCATGGTCATTTTTTATTTTAAACACAATGTTTCAGTAATACAAAAAATGTAAAGAGAGAAGATAGAAACATTCTTTTAAAGGAGAGCAATAGGGCTTTGTATTATAAGGAATGTATTACTTTGGCATTTGGAGCAGAAAATGATGATGAGCCCAGACGTCTCTCCCCACAGAACATGAGAACACATCTGACGTCCAAAGGGTTACCTTCCGACAACCTTGTGTACCTGTCTGACAACCACAGCATAACTTCCATTTAACTTGGAAAATGCAATTGGGTGATTAACATTAATGATTGACTGACAGACGTAAAGTATTTAAAAGAACAAACCAAAACTATGTATTCATTAACTTGGCTTATAAACATGCCATCCACATGCTGGAAAAGCTAATAATCACTCTCTAATTGTGCTAATTATCTAATGACAATGTTGTAAATGTTTCTTTATATAATGTTAGATTTCTCTGACTCATCATTAGTCAGACTTTGGACTTCTGCCACTGTGTACTCATGTATATACTGGTACATGGCAAACTGTTTGAACAATTTTTTTTTGGTGTTCTAAAATTCTTTTTTCCCGTTTTTTATTGTTGTTCAATTACAGTTGTCTGCATTTTCTCCCCACCACTCCCCCCAAGCCCAGCCAAACCCACCTCCCTCCCTTGCTTCCAACCTCCCCCTTGGTTTTGTCCATGTGTCCTTCAGAGTAGTTCCTGAAAACCCTTCTTCCCACTGTCCCCTCCTGCCTTCCCTCTGGTTATTGTTAGATTGCTCTTAATTTCAATGTCTCTGGTTATATATTTTTTACTTTTTTCTTTTGTTGATTATGTTCCAGTTAAAGGTGAGATCATATGGTATTTGTCCCTCACCACCTGGCTTATTTCACTAAGCATAATGCTCTCCAGTTCCATCCAGGGTGTCACAAAGGGTAGGAGCTCCTTCTTTCTTTCTTCTGCATAGAATTTCATTGTGTAAATGTACCATAGTTTTTTGATCCGTTGTGTAAAGAAAGTACTCAAAATACTCTAATTCCACATGAACAACAAAATCCTGTCTCATCTGCTTGATCCTGGGGTCCTCGGTGGCGGGGTGGTTCCTGCACTGTCCCCTCGAGCAAGGCCCATCCCAGCCCCAGCACTCACCCCAGGCACCGTCCTCACTGGAAGGACGGAGAGTCTGCTCAGTGCTAAGAGTGCTGGACGGGAGACACTGCGGGAACCAGGCTGTGTGGTTTTAAAGTCATGGAGTGACTTCCGTGTTTAGGAATTTAAGGCCACCTGGATTTTACTTGCAATGCTGAGGTCAAGTCCAACCACAGGGCCCTCTGCCCACGGAGAGACGTGCGCTCCTTGGTGAGAGGCAGTGTCTCCTTTTGGCACTAGAGTTGACAGGAAAGTAGGCCATGACAGTGCTCTCACCATCTTCTATCTTGACGCTCTTCAGCTCTGGCCGCTCCCACTGGTCCCTGTTCTGGCGCTTTGTGGGTAGGGAGACGGACACGGGTGCGAGCGTCGCCAGTGTGTGCAGAGGACTGGTTGCTTTGCTGCTCCCCTGGACCGTGGACGGGATCGGCATCACATGTCTACCGTTCTGTGCGGCAGTTCTGATGGGCAGCTGGTGCTGACCAGGAGGGATGTGCTGCGCGACGGTGACCGTCTGCACCAGGCTTCTCTGCACCACCCGGAAGACGCGGCTTATTGCAGGAACAGGCTCCGCTTTCACTTTCACCTCCCGGCTGTCTGCGCTGTCCTGCAGCTCTGACTTCGATGGGCGGCAGCACTGCCGCCCGCACGGCGTGGCCTGCGCAGTGACTCTGGGGATGGACACCGCTGGGATCTGGTGGACGACGGGCACCGTTTGCGCGAAGCACTGCTGGGAAGTCGAGGTGGTCTCAGGGGCAGAGACAGTGTTGGTGATGGGCTTGATCATCGGGGGCAGCTGCCGCTGCTCCAGGATTAACGCTGGCTGGCTGGACGGCGGGGGCCTGACGCCGTCTGGGAAGACCCGCTTCCGGGATGACTGCCGGTTTGGACTGCGGCTGCGCGAGCCCGGGCTCCGGCCGGGGCTCCAAAGGGGCTGGACAGCCTCCCCGGGACGGGCTCCCGGGGGTCTGGGCGCCACTGGGGTGCGCAGGCAGCACTCCCAGGTTGGGACGCTTCTGGAGAGGAGGGCCCCCGGGGCGTCCTGAAGCAGGGCAGCCCCGCGGCAGCGGCTTCCCGAAAGCCTGCTCTATCAGCCTGCTCTATCGGCTTGCTCCCACGCAGGGTCTACCCTCCAGAAAGAGCCCTAGACTGGCTCTTCCTGGGAATGTGGCACTTTGATATAGTGACGATTTGGAGAGGTGTGGCGAACTGAATTCTGCTAGCCCCCGTCCTCAGTCCTGTAGTAGGGATACTTTTTAGTGATGTGCGTAGAATTCCATTTAGGGTGAGCGGTTTATCGAGAGCCATTGTCATTGCTTGTATGATTAATTGTGCATAGAAGTAAGATGGCTTGGAGTCATCTTTTGAGTTGTCTCTACCTAAAGTTTCCTTTTCATTTTCTGGCTGCGAGATGTCAGCCGTTAAATTGAAGTCAAATTGTATCACACAACCCATTGTACCCTGAAGATCCTGCTCCCCGGGGGCCAGATGGGCAGGAGTTTGCAGCACTAATGATCCCCATGGGGGAGGGGAGGGCCTGAGGAGGTGGGCCATGGAGTCTGGAATGCTGATGGTCAGGGGCCAGAAGTGGGCCTGCACGGTTTCCCTGGGGATGCGGCTCCTCCAGCGGCTCCCTCTTCCCGCCGGAGATGGACGGGGCAGTGAATGTGATCTTGATGATCCTGCTCGGCAACCTGAACGTGCACACGCAGGGCAGCTCAGCCGCAGCGCCCCGTACCTCTGGAACACGCCGTCCACTAACACACCGTTCTTGCAGAGGCAGCGCAGGTAGAAGTTGCAGCTGGCATCTGGCCCTGACTGTGCGGAGGTGTTGGGAGCCTCTGCAACAAGGCCGCAGCTGCCGGGGGTGGGGATGGGGGTGGGGGGGCATGAAGATCTCCAGATGATGCTCACGTCCACTGAGCCCTGTGACGAGTTGCAGCTGATGGTCACCGAGTGCTACTTCATCAGGTATTTGAACTCGCAGCACTAGAGGCGCCCGCCGCTGCCCAGGCTCCGGCCGGAACTCGCTGCGGGTTCCAGCTCCGCCTCACCAGGGAGGCCCGCCGGCTCCAGGGAGCACAGGGCCTTCGCCACCACCTGCCTCCATGGGCTCGCCCTTCCTGGAGCTGAGACCCAACGAGGCAGTGGGCCAGCTAGTGACCAGAGGCAGTGAGGGGGGGGACAATCTCCACGAATGAACTACTAATTCACATAACAAAATTGATGAATCTTAAATTTATTTTCCTAAGTCAAAGAAGACAAACCAAAAAGGCTAGAAATCTGATCTCATTTATTACAGACTCTGGAAAAGGTAAAACTGTAGGGATAAAAACAGGTTAGTGGTTGATGGGGCTTTTTGGAAGGGAGAACGCGATGGAACTAATATGGTACTGTAGTGGCACATACCTGATGCCATGCATTTGTCAAAACCCATAAAACTTAACAGCACAAGGGGTTCACTTTAATGCATGCAGATTAAACAAAACTAATCAGGAGGTTGGACAGTCCTAGGATTTAATGCAGACTAAGATAAAAGAATTTAAATGTATTAAAAATGTATGTCATAACCTCTCTGAAAGGGATGGGGGAAATGGAGCTGACCTAAATAACTTTGGGAAATGGTGCTTTGATTGAAAACAAAAGAACTATGCATAGAGTTGTTTCCCAGAGGAGTTTATAAAGTTTAACAATTCTGAAATAGCAGTACATTATTTGGGGGTTAAGCAAATAAAATGAAAGGCAGCCGCACTCCCAATAAGTAAGATTTTAAAAGATCAAATTACCTGATAATGGGCAAGAACGCAAGTTTCATTCACTAAAGAAAAAGTGATAATCTGCTATTTGCCCCTCCATTTATGTAACCTAATTTCTGACCAAGGTGGCAGTAAAGAATGTGAATGGGTTTTGATCAGAAATTACATGTGACAGTTTCAAGCTATAAATCAGGTGTGTGTATAAAATATTCACAGAAGGAAACCCAATTTTTCTTTTTTTAAAGATCATATTTATTCATTTTTAGAGAAAGGAAGGGAGAGAAACATCAACTTGTGGTTACCTCTCCCACACCCCCACTGGGGACCTGGCCCAAAACCCAGTCATGTGACCTGACTCAGAATTGAACCAGTGATCCTCCTGTTTGCAGGTGGTTGTTCAGTCTACTGAGCCACATCAGCCAGGGCTCAACTTTTTCATTAAAAAATGTGAGACCATTTCATTTGTAAATGTTTTACATTTTCTTTATCACAAATATGGACTATAAATAAAAATGTTATAATTTTTTCACTTTGTCCCATTCTGACTCCCCCAAATCTCCTTCAGTTCACCTCAGTGTGATTTACAAATATCACTTTTTGAATGTGCCATATGGAAAAGTTTGAAAACTCCTCATCTAAAGTTTTATTGACCACTAGAAGCTCTCTGTGTCGGATCTGCAGGACTTGTCCCCAACAGTCAGTCCCATCCAGTAACTTGACATTATTCATACATGGGTATCATCAAATGTCTATTAAACAATGTATGAGAGCTATTCCCACTCCCCCTAAATCAGTGCACTTCCTTTCCTGGTATTAAGGTACCAGAGCAGCAAAGTAGCTATCTGAACACTGTCCGTGAATGTGAACTAGGACTAGGAGAGTGAGAAACATGATGGGATTTTTCTACCCCACCATAGACAACACTCCTTTTGCATCTGGATTATTAGTGACCTTAAGACTCAGCACTTCTCCCCTAGGCTCTGCTCCAGTCTACATAGCTACCTCCTTGGCTAGGAGACATTTTGTCTCCTATATGATGTATGTTTTAAAATCATTTTCCTTAGGTACCACCCACAAGTACTGTGGTTTTGGAAGCTAATTAAACCTCATAACATGATCAGCTCTCCCATGTTAACGACTTAAGAGTCTTTAGCATAACCAACTTCATTTGATTCAGTAGATATATTCCACAAAATACATTTTTGAAATCTAACTATACTTTATGAACATTTAGAGAACTCTGAGGATGAAACATTTCATACAGAAAAAGAAAAAAGATGCCCTGGCTGGTGTGGCTCAGTGGATTGTGTGCCAGCCTGTGGACCTGTGAACTGAAAGTTTGCCAGTTCAATTCCCAGCCAGGGCACAGGCCTGGTTGCAGGCTGGGTGCCCAGCTGGGGGCATGCAAAAGGCAACTGATCAATGTTTCTCTCAAGATCCATGTTCTCTCCCTCTTTTCCCTTCTCTCTAAACATAAATAAATAAAATCTTGAAAAAGAAAAGAGCTTTTCAGTAAAAGAAAGCAATTACCTAATATTTATCTATTTTATTAATCTAAATTTGCTTCAAGTGAGGGGGTACATCTATATATTAGGTAATTTATTATAATATATTCCTTTTATGTATTCTTTGAATACATTTTTATTCAATTTGAGTCGGTCATGTGATTGATTGTCATAAATCAATTAAAATTGGTGAAGATAAAGAATAAAAATCTAAGACTTCTGTTTGAGCATTTAATACAGCCTCAGCAATGTAAGAAAACCCATAAACAGTGTGGTGAACTCTCACCCTTTGGAGCTGAAGCATACATCCTTTGCCGACACGTACTGTAAATAGTTGCTCTTTTTCTCAACAGCGGATCGCCACAAGGCAGTTTCTTCTACCACATTGTGTTATTTAAAAGTTATCTGCTTTTTTGGCTACAGTTCAAGGGAGTTCTTTGCCTGTAAATCCTCTTTATCTTGTGCTGTGGTTGAAGCAAATCTTGGCACAGTTTCAGTGCATGTGTCTTGTACCAGGGGAGAAAAAATTAAGGGTCCCAGAGACTGTCACTCTTCTGCAAATGGTCACGGAACAGTGGGGAGCCCTGTAGACTATTCAAAAGGGTAACACTACTAAGCACCCACTGTGAAAAATAGGACCCCCTCACATAAAAGGCAGCCACACTATAAAAAAGATCATTTACCAGCCTAAAAGACAGAGTTTCAAAGTAAACGATGCTCATTGTGTACTTGACTCCTGGTCTTTAAAATGAGCTTAACTCAGTGAACTGTGTCCATAAGTAGCTGTCATTTAGTGTTTAGTCTGGGTTTTCATTTCTTTGACTGAGCTCAGCTTCTGTAATTGTACTATGGAGATATCCTCTAGTTTGTTAGAGGGTGTGACGTATAAGAGAAATCAGGGGGCATCCCACTTAAAGAAAAAGAGTGATGACACCTGTCAGAGACAACATGTACCTTCTCTCAAATCAGAGGGTGACTCTTTCAGATTGGTGAAAGATGAGATGTCTGTGGATCGTAGATCACCAAAGATCCAGAGAGATCCAAGATAGCACAGGAGTAAGTGGAAGCTACACTAAATTCCTCCCAGGACCAATCTGGAATTATAACTAAATTGTGGAGAAATCATCAGAATAAGCAAATGAAAAATAGCAAGAGAGAAGCTTTATAACCATGTACAGACAGAGAAAACAGTTTCACCACAACATGACTGGTATGGAGTGCAGAGGAAATGTGAGAGGGCTGGCTGGGCTCCAGTGGCTGGGAGCCGAAGTGCTGGAGGAATATTTCAATGGCTGGGGGTATCCCTCTGAGAAATGTGGGGTCCAAACCCCAAGCTGGGCTCCCTAGCCTATATCTCCAGAGCCCAGAAAGTACCCAGATAACATCCAACTGAGAAAAGCATCAGGGTTTCTCTCTGACAGGGACACACAGCTGGAGATGCAGAGAGCATTTTAAAGGGCCAACACATAAATTTTACTTTTCAGCCACTTACTCTGGGCTCCCACAAAGGGCGAGCAGAGAGGATTGAAGATGCCTGAGGAGAGACTGGGGCTGGTGGCTTTGGGGAAAGAACTGAGAGAGCAGCCACCAGGATCCTGGTTCGGAGTCATGCCTCATGCTGTAGCGGCCATCTTGCCCAGGCAGACCATGCCTCTCTAAGTGGCAGCAGCCTGAGGAGAAGCAGTAGCCCCATCTGCAGGAATTACTCTGCTTCATCTTATGGTGCTTAAGCCTGACAGCTGATTACTGAGTAATTAGATTAACAACAGAAGGTGTCAGCCACAGATGGTGGATCCCTGGTAGTCTCAGACAGGCTGCCTAAGGCCAGACTGGGATACCACCTGACATTGCCAGAGGCAGATTCAGAAAGAAACAATAGTGGTAAATACTAGATGCTACCAACATGAAGTTCATCTTGGTCTTCTCCATGATTTGCGATTTTTTCTCTCCTGCATAAGTTTTTTAACATTAATTTCTTGTCCTTCAAGATTGTGCATATTAAGTCACTAGATTTTATATTGTAATTTATTTCAAATATGGTATTTTGACTCTCCCTTCTTTTACCCCATATCATCTTCCTCTTTCCTCTTATTTTCATTTTAAATGTTGTTTTCATTCTTGCTACAACTTGTTTCCATTCTGCACTCATACTGTTTCTTCCCCCTCCAGCCTCTCAAAACCAATTTTCTTCTCATTGGTAATCTCACTTTTTTTTTCCACCTCTTAAAATACCTATGTCCTCTCTCCACCTTTATCAATCTTTTCTCCTTGCTGTGGATAGAGTCATTGTTGCATTTCTTCAAATTTATCTCTGGATCTTCATTATTCTGATATTTCAAATCTCAAATTTTATCATTCCCCTCTCCCACTGCATTCTGCCTTGCTCCTGCCCTTTCTTTTTTTAGTCTCAAATTTTAATTTTTTCCTGTCTTAGACTGGTTTTCATTTCTCAGTCTTAGTATTCCTTCTCCTTTTATCATCCCCAAATTACTTCCTTTTCTTCTAGACATCTCTTAAGCTTTTCTTCCTTTCTTTTTTTCCTCTTATTACCATCACACCTATATTAATCTTAGCTCATTTGTTGTTGATAGTGCTGTGGTGGATATTTTTCTCTAATTTGATTCCTATTTTTTATTTATTTACTTTTTTCCCTTTTATTTTTCTTTCTCACTTAATTCTTTCTCAATTTCTGTTTAAGCCTAATACCATATGCTTCCCTTCTCTTGCTCCATTCTGCCTTCATCATTCTTTTTTTTTTATTTATGGTGTAAGTTTTACTTTCCCCCTTTGCCTTGCCCTGATTCCTTACACTTATTATTGCTCCTCCCTCTACTGTCTCAAAATAATTTTTCTTTCAGGTAGTCATCTGATATTCATTTCTCCTTTCTTATAACAGCCTTATTCTCTTTACACCCTTATTAATACTGGCTCACTTCCTGTTCATAGTGTGATGGTGGTGGAGGCTACCTTTGCGGGTATGCGTTTGTTTCCTGAGCTGTGTGGTTGTCTTCTGGCAGCACCTGCACAACAGCATACAAGACATAATGGAGAGAGTGACTCTCAGTCAGTCAGTCAGAAGCAAGGACCCACCAAAGAGTGACCCAATGACAATCAAAACCCAGTTAAAACCAGACAGCCAACATAAATGACTTAAAGCCCATCCCCAAACCATCAAATTCAGGAGATCAAGGAGACTGCAGCACTGAATTCCACAGGTTCCTTACCATAGAAGTTCAAGCCACAAAGACAGAAAGTCAAAGCAGATCAATCTAAGAAACAGAATCATACAGGAAGAGTCTCCCCTAAAAAGGGGTGACAAAGGAACAACCCCCAATCAAAAGGACAGGAAGAATCCCCAGAAAGACTGCTAAATGAAATAAAGTAGAGTAAACTATCAGACACTGAGTTCAAATTAATGGTTATAAGGAAGCTCAATGAGCTCAGTGAGAAATACAAAGAAGTACAGGGAAGCTACACAGAAATTACTGTGAACTAAAGGGCATAAGAACTATCAATAAGAGCCAGGAGGGAATGAAAAACACAGTTTCTGAATTAAAGAACAAAGTAGAAGGAATTAAAAGCAGGCTAGAGGAAGAAAAGGATCAAATTAGTGAGCTGGAGGACAAGGTAGAAAAAAAATTTCCCAGACAGAGCAACAAAATGGTAAAAGACTCAGAAAGAATGAAGAGGGCTTAAGGGAGCCACAGGACAACATGAATTATAATAATAGCCATATCATAGTAATGCCAGAAGGAGAAGAGAAGTAAGACATAGAAAACCTGTTTGAAAAAGTAATGACAGAAAAATTCCCTAACCTGATAAGAGAAGAAGTCACACAAGTCCAGAAAGTACAGAGGGTCCCAATCAAGATGAATCCAAAGATGCTCACTCCAAGACACATCATAAAAAAAGTGGGGGGGGAATATAAGACAGAGAGATTATTAGAGGGAGAAACACCTAGAAACATACAAGAGGGCCCAGATTCAGCAGAAACACTACAAGCCAGAAGGCAATGGCAAGAAATGTTCCAAGTAATGAAAAGCAAAGGCCTGCAACCAAGACTACTCTACCTAGCAAGACTCATTTAAAATGGTAGACAAAATAAGGAGCTTTGCAGGAAAAAAAAGGCTAAAATAACACATCTCCACTAAACCAGAATTGAAGAGATGCTAAGGGGACTGCTTAAAAAGATGAAGAAGAGAAAGAAAGGAACATAAGAACAAAGGGAAAATGGCAATGAATACTGTATTTTTCAGACTATAAGACACACATTTCCCCCCAAGTCTGGGAGAAAAGTAGGGATGAGTCTTATAGTTCAAATGTAGTTTACCTGGCTCACTGTGGAGGGGTGGTAGCAGTGGAGCTGGGTCACAGGTTATTAAATATTTTACCACATTTTTTTAAAAAGATTTCATTTATTTAATTTTAGAGAGGGGATGGGAGGGAGGAAGAGAGAGAGAGAAACATCAATGTGTGGTTGCCTCTGATATGGCTCCTACTGGGGACCTGGCCTGCAACCCAGGCATGTGCCCTGACTGGGAATCGAAATTGTGACCCTTTGGTTCTCAGCCTGTGCTCAATCCACTGAGCTAGCCAGCCAGGAATATTTTACCACATTTTTTGCCTCAAAAATTTTTCCATATTTTCCTTCTCTAAAACCTAGGAGCATCGTATGGTCTGGTGTGTCTTATAGTCCTAAAAGTATGTAAGTACTTATCAATAATAACCTTAAATAAAAATGGATTAAACACTCCAATCAAAAGATATAGAGTAGCTGAATGAATAGGAAAACATGACCCACATATATGCTCTCTACTAGTGACCCACCCAAGAACTAAAGATCTACACAGGCTGAAAGTGAAGGGATGAAAAAAATATTCCAAGCAAATAGACCTGAAAAAAGAGGAGGTAGCAATGCTTATATCAGATAACTTAGATTCCAAATCAAAGGCCATAGAAAGAAACAAAGGAGGACACTATATAATACTTAAGGGAACAATTCGCCAAGAAAATATAACACTTGTAAACATAGATGCACCCAATGTAGGAGCACCAAAATATATAAGGAAAATTTTGGAGGAAATCAAGAAAGCTATAAACAGCAACACACACATAGTAGGGGGTTTTAAGTCCCCAATAGGTAGAATGGATAGATCTTCCAAGCCACAATATCCAACAAGGATATTGTGGCATTGAATGACACTCTAGATAAAATAGACTTAATTGATATATATAGAACCTTTCACCCCAACAAAGCAAAAATACACATTCTTTTCAAATGCACATGAAATATTTTCAAAGATAGACCACATGGTAGGTCACAAAACAAGCCCCAACATACTTAAGAAAATTGAAATCATATCAAGCATTTTCTCAGATCACAATGGCTTGAAACTAAAACCAACCTAATGGAAAAAATTCAAAAACATTCAAATTCATGGAGACTGAATAACATATTAAATCACTATTAAATAATGAATGGGTTAACAATGAGATCATGAAACATGTCAAAAGATTCTGGAAACAAATGAAAATGAACACAAAACAACCCAAATCCTATGGGACATAGCAAAGATAGTTCTGAGAGCAAATTCATAGTATACAGGCCTACCTAAAAAAAGATAGAAACATTTGAAATAAACAACTTTATGTTGAAATAAATAACTTTATGTTGAAATAAATAACTTTATGTCTACACAAACTAAAAGAACAACAAAGCTCAGAGCAAGTAGAAGGTAGGAAATAATCAAGATCAGAGCAGAATTAAATGACACAGAGACTAAAAGAATGATTCAAAGAATCAATAAAGCCAGGAGTTGTTTTAAAAAAATTTTTTTAAAATATTTTATTTATTTATTTTTTTAGAGAGGGAAGGGAGGGAGAAAGAGAGAGAGAGAGGAACATCAATGTGTGGTTGCTGGGGGTGTGGCCTGCAACCCAGGCATGTGCTCTGACTGGAAATCAAACCTGCAATGCTTTGGTTCGCAGCCTGCGCTCAATCCACTGAGCTACGCCAACCAGAGCAGGAGTTGGTTCTTTGAAAACATAAAAAAAATAGACAAGCCTTTACCCAGGCTCATCAAGAAACAAAGAGAAAATACCTAAATAAATAAAATCAGAAACCAAAGAGGAGAAATTACAGCCAATACCATAGAAACACAAAGGATTGTAAGACATTACTATGAACAACTGTATGTGAAGAAATTTGACAACCAGGGTGAAATGGACAAATTTCTAGAAACATAATCTTCTAAAACTGAATCAAGAAGATTCAGAAAGCCTGAAGAGACCAGTAGCAATTAGTGAAGTTGAAGTGGTAATCAAAAAACTCCTGGCACACAAAAGCCCTGGACTGGATGGCTTTCCAGGTGAATTTTACCAAACATTTAGGGAGGGACTAATTCCTGTCCTTCTCAAACTACTCCAAAAAATTCAAGAAGAGGAAAGACTCACAAACTCTTTTTATGAGGCCAGTATTATCCTAACTCCAAATCTAGGTAAAGACACAACAAAGAGAAAAAACTATAGGCCAATATTACTGATGAACATACATGCTAAAATCCTCAGCAAAATATTAGCACACCAGATCCAGCAGTACATCAAAAAGATCATACACCACGATCAAGTGGGATTCATCCCAGGGATGCAAGGATGGTATAATATTTACAAATCAATAAACATAACACACCACATGGACAAAATGAAAGACAAAATCACATAATCATATCAATGGATGCTGAAAAAGCATTGGATAAAGTACAGCACCCATTTATGATAAAAACAAAGTAGGAATAGAGGGAACATACCTCAACATAATAAAGACCATATACTAGAAATCTATTGCCAACATCATACTCAATGGGCAAAAATTAAAGTTTTTTCCCCTAAAATTAGGAACAAAACAAGGATGTTCACTTTCACCACTTTTATTCAAGGTAGTATTGGAAGTTCTAGCCACAGCGATCAAACGAGAAAAAGAAACAAAAGGCATCCAAATTGGAAAGGAGGAAGTAAAACTGTCATTAGTTGTAGATGACATGATAGTGTACATAGAAAACCTTATAAGTTTCAACAAAAAACTACTTGACCTAATAAGTGAATTTGACAACATAGCAGTATACAAATTCAATATATAGAAATCAAAGGCATTTTTGTACACCAACAACAAAATATCAGAAACAGAAATCAGGGAAAAATTCCATTTACTATAGCAACAAGAAAAACAAAGTACCTAGGAATAAAGTTAACCAAGGAGGCAAAAAACCTGTACTCAGAAAACTATGGAACACTGCAGAAAGAAATTAAGGAAGGTACAAACAAATGGAAACATATACTATGTTCATGGACTGGAAGAATCAACATCATTAAAATGTCCATATGACCCAAAGAAATCTATAGATTCAACACAATTCTTATTAAAGTACCGGTGACATATTTCACAGATTTAAAACAAATACTGCAAAAATTTATATGAAACAAGAAATGATCTCAAGTAGCTGCAACAGTCTTGAGAAAGAAGAACAAAATAGGAGGGATTACAATACTAGATATCAAAGTATATTACTTCATGTTTAAACTTCATGTAAATGGCATCATATACCATATCCTGTTTTATGTATAACTTTTTTCACTCAATATCATGTCTGTGAGATTCATCCATGTTGTTTATAGCAGTAGTTCAGTCTTTTTCATTGATATAATTATCCCATTTTATGTATCCCTTCTATTGTTGATAAATATTTGGGTAGTTTCTAGTGAGACCATTATGAATAAACATTTCCATTATAGTAAATGCATTAAGAGCACCCTGCTTTAACTGCATCCTATAAGTTTTGGTACATCATTTAATTAAAACTATTTTCCAATATTTTCTGTGATTTCTTCTTTCAACTATGGGTTACTTAAAGGCATCTCGCTTAATTTCCAAACATTTTCAAACAATATATTATTATTGATTTTGTTTATTTTCACTTTGATCAAAGAACATGCTTTTTATACTTTTAGACTTTTGAAATTTGATAAAACTTGCTTTTATGACCTAGGTCATGTTCTATGTTGTTAAATGTCCATGTGCATTTACTATGAAAGTGTATATGTGTATTCGGCAGTTGGTGGGTATATTTCATATCTATTATATATATATATGTACATGTGGAAAATTTGTTGATTGCACTATTCACATATTTTATCCTTGCTGATGTTTTGCCTACTTAGAAAGGTCTGTGAAATCTCTAACTATAATGGTAATTTGTTCATTTTTTCTACTAGTACTTTCAAATTTGTTTTATATATTTTCAAACTATGATATTAGATACATATAAACTTAAGATGTTTCTGTTTTCCTGTGAAATCGATCCTTTTATCATGAAATATTCCTTCTCAAATGGACTTCTTTTATTAATATATAATTTAGTCTTTTTTGATGATTGCAAGGTATATCTTCAGCTATTTATTTATTTGTTTTACTTTCACTGTTTTGGTTGCCTTCTCCCCTGTGTGTCCATGTTTCTGCCCTCACATGGCATTCTCTTCACTGTGTATTTGTGGCCAAACTTTCTTCTTTTTATAAGGACACCGGCCACTGGATTAGGTCTCACTCTCATTCAGTATGAACTCAATTAGCTCTTCAAAAAATCTATTACCAAATAAAATCACATTCACAGGTATCAAAAGTTAGGACTGATACATATCTTTTTGGGAAATGCTCTTCAATCCCCTATTTTTGCTTTATGTGAAGTTCCCTTAGTAGACTCTCAGCTTCTTGAGAGCAGGAACTTTATCTTTACCTCTGAGAGTCTAACATAGCATCTGAATTGTATTTGAGTACTCAGTAAATGTGTATAGAAGGTAAATGAAGTGAATTAGAACAATGCTTGCATCGCTGTAGAACAACTTGGGAAAATGAAGGAGAAAAAAAATAGAGTACTATAAAAACAGTAGTTTGGGGCTGTGAATCCAACTCTGCATATAGTGTATCACAAAGCACACAAATTTTGAATGTAGGCAGCAGAAAGACCCAACTCACAGTCTTAAACTAAAAAGGAAATTTATTGGTTTATGTACCTAAAAGTCTAGTGGTACAGGTGATCTTTCATGTGGCTCATAAGCATAATGATAGAACCAAGAGAAAATGTAGAAAATTTCTTCTTTCAGACATGACAGACCAACTGGTACTCAACTACCCATAAACAACTGGAAAATAGAACAAAAATATCTGAAACAAAAGAGTTTCTAGACATTGTAAATAGTCAGGACTGTAATACTAATGAGATGAAACAAATAAGGTGAAATTAAAGACCAATCACCAGAGGTTGGTGGAAGAGGGACTTTCCAGACTGTAGCGCAGAGGGAGAACCAAGCAGACCACAGTGGTACTGCTGAGCTAAAGAGACAGAAACCTGAGTTTGGGAATGCCAAGGTGAATGGAATTTGCAAGGCTGAATGAATACTGAGGAAAATAAAACTGTGCAGAACTACAGCTCCAGGAATCTGAACTTTTGGCTGAATGCTGAGCTGTACGTGTGCAGTGCAGGAGAATTTCACCAGGCGTTGCAAAGGAGCTGTAAGCTGAAAAATCCCCAGAGCCCACTCGGGACTGGAAGATGTTTGATTGTCTAACTAGCTAGAATGGAGAGATAAAGTTGAAAAATGAAGCATAGGAGAGAGAACAGAGATGCTGCCACTTAGTAATAGTGCTGAAGCGGCCTCGAGTTCAGGCTTCTGTGAGCCCTCCGCGACAGAGCTCATCAATAAGCACAGGGTGGCCGGCAAACAACCTGCCCGCTGGTCACGACAAAGTTCGACACTCTTTAAAATTTAAAAACTTTTTCAAAAAGAGTTAAACATTCAGCAACATAATAATCATATCATCCAGGTTCAACTAAAAATTACTAGATAGGCAAAAAAGAATACTGTGATCTGTATCCAATCATCTATTAAAGAATGTTTCCGTTGTTTCTACATCTTTCCCTGAATCACAGCAGAATCTTAGCAACATTTTGTTTCTTTCTTTCCCTGCACTCCCACCTGCCTTACTCCTGCTGTTTCATATATTGCATTCTCCTAAAGTATTATTTCCAATTTGTTATTGTTTTTGAATATTTTAAAAAATTAACAAATTTAAACTTAATAAGTTGTTTCACTGATTTTTTTTTTCTTTATTTTGTGTCTTGCATGTCACTGCTTCCACTTAAATACATTTTTCTTCTTCCTGGAGTGATGTTTTGTAATGTGCCAACTTGAGTGGGCTGAACTACATTTTGCAGAATTCCCTTTCTTGTATGTTTCTAGTTAGGATGCTCACACAGGCTATTACTGATCGTAGGCATGCAGCAATTGTTCTACCTTCCTGTGGCTCATCCTTCCACTTCTCTGACCCCTGAACCAGGTGTGCATGTTTAGCTCTGTAACACAGAGCCCAGCTTCTGCAGCTTGTCACCCTTGTCACCAATGTCAGAAGGAACCAGAATGGGCACAGGTTTTAGTCTCTCCTCATGTGATTCTAGATGATGTTTGTGGGTTCCATCTTGCTCATGATCTTTCCATGCTGACTGCCTACCCTGTGGACTTCAAGCTTCATTATCAAATGCAGACAATAGCTTTACAGGGACTGCTTAACTATGTAGCTCCCACAACTGTGTAAGTGGATAAGCCAATTCCCTGTAACAAATTTCTCTGTACATAGGGATATATATATGTATATACCTCCATCTTCTGCTGGTTCTGCTCCTCTGCTTTCCTGACTGATACACTAGAATCCATCTATTAATTCATGAAAGGTGTTTTACTGCAGCTCTTCTTACATTTTCAGCTATGATTTTTAAAACTTGAATCTGACTGTTTTCCATATTTTAGAAGTGCCTCATAGTTCTTGGCCCTCAGTTGCTCCCCTTGTTTTCTAGAGCAGGTATAGAGTTTCCAGTTTATTTTATTTATTTTCTCTTAATTGCAGGCTTTGTGAGCCAAATCTGCTAGCACAACCCTGATTCCTTTAGTTTTTTTTTTTTAATAAAGTATCTGTAACCCCTTTTTAAAAGACTAAGAAAGTATCATCACTATAGTTAAGGCTCCTTAGTTCGATGAGTATGAATTTGTAAAATGTTTAAATACAGAAATTTTAAAGGAACAAATGGTGAGGACATAACTTTCTGCATGTGAAAATTTCTGATAGGTAGGTTGATATATTTTGATATTAGAAGTAAAAAATTACATATTCTCAAAAAGAGACATAAAAATTTCTACTTGTCTAGGGGGAAGGGGGTAAATATTCTGCTTAAATGGCAAATAGCTTCCTTCTAAGGAGAAAATTTCTTTAATCTGCTTTACCTTAATTTTTCATGTCACACTAACTTAAGTTTGGTTTTAGAGAAAACTGTCTATCACATTTTCAATTTTCAGGAGTTACTCAGTATTACTGGGTCTCTCCCGTGTATATCAGAGGTATGTTAATTTGTTTTCATCCTGCTAAAATTTTTTTCAAACTTCCAAATTAACAAAATATCTTCAACTATGTTAACAAAGGATTGCCACATACAAGATTTCTTAGATGGATCTAAATTAGCATATCAATTGTCATGTAAATGGTGCTTCTGCAGTGGTGGAAAAATGAATTCTAGTATAACCTAATTCTTGAATGAAAAAGTTGAATAATCATTTTGCTGTGTTGTCACTTATTTGTTATATTATTTATTTATACTCTTTTTTACATTGGAACTAGTAACTATAACCTATTAGCCTCAGCCTCAGACACAGATTGAACTTCTCCAGCCAGGTATCATTAGGCTGCTCCTAAAGGACATGGGAAGTGAGTTTGCCCAAAGCCATAAACCCTTAGATGTGCTGGACAAAATTGCAAAGAATGCTATATGTTAATGCAGCTTTTTAAGTCAACCCTTGTACATGAATGTGCTATATATTGTGTCAGATTTGGGTGTTTGGCGTTTGCTGAATATTCCTGTGCATTTCTTATAACCTAAAAGAAATAATAATTTAAGAAGTTCTGAGGCGAGGGGCATGGACCACAAAGAGGTTGGTTGGTAGGCTGTTGGGCCCTGGGATCCTCCTGGTCTCCATGAGCTCTTGGATTTGAACCTGGCACCCACTAGTCCAGGGGCATCGCCCGCAGTGGCCAAGGTCATTGTAGGCTGAGCAGGATCCCGCTGCCTCTTCCTTCTCAGCCAGTGGCTGCCCTTAGCATCTCCTGGCTCCAGCTAAGGTGGGAGACTTGTGGGACTGCAGTGTGCAAAAGGAGAAGGAGGTCTCAGGGCTTGAGCCCTAGTGGTCTCTGAACAGGCCTGGCTCACCGAGGTTGCTCCCACAACCACACTGGTTGCTGTGGATCAAACAGCGTCTATCTAGTAGACAAGTCCAAAAGAGCCCCTGAACAGGTAAGCCTGGATGAGAGTGGCAGTGGTGAGGCAGTGCTCTTGGAGAGGTTCCCACTGTGCTGCCCTTGGGGAACTTTACTATGGACCAGACCACTCAGCTCAGCACCAGCGATTCTACACAAGGACTAGGAGATGGGGTCTGACTTGAAGATGGCATCTGATGGGGAAAGTGATCAGCCTTTGCAGCCACATCCTTGGATGAGGTGCACTCTCCAGTGAGAGTGCACATGCACAAACTTCCTGGGCACAAGTTCTCCACTGAGGACCCAAACAAGCACCCATCACTACTAGCTAGCATCTGGCTGCCCCAGGTCCACCTTGAGAAGCTGACCTTCAATAGCCTCATCTTCGACAAGCCCCTCCGCCTCCGCCTCTGTGGTGTCAGACTGTCCAAGACTGTCTCTGGAAAACTGGAGACCTACATCAAGCTGGACAAGCTGGGCAAGGGTACTTATGCCACCATTTACCAAGGGAAAAGCAAGCTTACAGACATCCTTGTGGCACTTCAGGAGATCAGACTGGAGCAGGAAGAGGGGGCAACCTGCACCGCCACCTGGGAAGTGACTGTGCTCAGGGACCTCAGACATGACAACATAGTCAGACTGCATGACATTATCCACAGGGAGAAGTCCTCACCCTAGTCCTTGAGTTCCTGAACAAGGACCTGAAGCAGTACCTGGATGACTGTGGGAACATCATCAACATCCACAACATGAAACTGTTCCTGTTCTAGCTGCTTCATGGCCTGGTCTCCTGTCACTGGTAGAAGGTGCTACACTGAGACCTCAAGCCCCAGAATGTACTCATCAAAGAGAGAGGAGAGCTCAAGCTGGATGACTTTGGCCTGATGTGGCCAAAGTCAATTCTAACGAAGATCCACTCCAGTGAATTGGTGCCTCTGTGGTACATGCCCCCAGGCATTCTGCTGGGGTCCACACACCACTTTAACCAGTGTGGGGTGTGGGCTGCATTTTCTATGAGATGGCTAGGGGCTGGCTCCCTCTTCCTGGGCTTCACGGCAGAGGAGCAGCTGTACTTCATCTTCCACATCTTGGGAACCACAACTGAAGAGACATGGAGGACCATCCTGTCCAAGGAAGAGTTCAAGATACACAATTACCTCAAGTACCCATGCTGAGGCCCTTTGGAGCCACGCATCCGACTTGATAGTGATAGGGCTAATCTCACCAGGCTGCTGCAGTTTGAAGGTCAAAATCGGATTTCTGCAGAGAACGCTCACTCTGAAACACCCATTCTTCCTCAGCCTAGGAGAGCCAATTCACATACTTCCTGACAGTACTTCCATATTTGCATTAAAGGAGATCTACCTGCAAAAAGAAACCAAACTTCGCTCATCACTGATGCCTGACTTGGGCAGGCCAGCTTTCCACGTGGTAGACACCGAGTTCTAAGCCACAGACCCGGGTCCCAGCAGGCAGCGGCTGGAGTGACTCCATGCCTCTCACAGGGCAGTCCCCAACTGCATCCTCCCTGCTTGCTGCTGGCCTACCTGCCTGATTCATGCTGCCTGCCCAGATGTTCCCTGCTGCCTGTCCTGACATCCTGTCTGGTGCTGGGTGCTAACAAAGCTCTCATCTCTCCCTTAAAGAAAAAAAAAGGTTAGTATCTAGGAAGCACACGACCCACTTTACATGGCCACTAGATTCATCCAGTTCAGTATGCAAATAATTATTTGACCAGTTCCCTTCCACACCAACCATGGTCAAGTATGCCAAGTCTTTGATGTGTTTCCCGGTTTTATGCTGTCGTGTCTTCCTTTCCCTACACTCCCTCTCTCCCTCCCTCCCTCTTGTCCCATATCTTTCTTTCTCACTAGTATATAAATATATCTATATAATCTATTTGTATCTATCTAATCTAGTTATTTATTTCAAAGAGTTTAATGCTTAAAATATATTAAGCTTTATATGTCTGCTTCCTTTTATTTATTTTTTTATATGTACTAAATTCATCTAGTTGTTTTCTTGAAAATATTTTCAAGCTTATGAAGATTTATTTCATAGCATGTTAGATTTCTGGAAAAGTGTTGATATAATATACAACTTCAAAATGAATTGTGGGGGCTCTACCTACAGAGCCCCCCCGACCCTGCCCCTGGTCCACCATGAATGAGAATAAGTCTACCAAGACATGACCTGCTTGGAGAGGAAAGGTGGCCTATCTCTCAAAGGAGAAGGGCCAAGAGCCTTTTCCTCAATGGGCTTATATTGGGTTTGTTTGCAAAAGAATACAGGTAAAGCTCATTAATCATTGCCAGGCAGTAAGGATTAAATAATAGATAACAAAGAACTCTGAGGGCCTATTTTGAGTCAGCGTAAGATAGCTAAAGAGCAATAAAACTTTTGAGAAACAAACTTACTTCTTGCTTGGACCCTTATTTAATTGAGAGCAATCTAAACACCGCAGTTTTCATAGGATTTTACATATTCTTTCTTAGGCCTGATTGCTCAGGAAACCCACCCTTTCCATCACAGGGCTGTACCACCCTTTGCCATTGCTTCAGGCTTAAGGCATTCTCTCAGGCTTAAGTCAAGCAGGGATAGTAAGGCAGCCAAGAGATTAGGAGACTTCTTGCAGACAGAATGAGGACTCAGGCTTTGTCAAAGCTGAGGGGTGAGGGTCCATCACTACCTTTTGCTGTACCCCCCAAAGTCCTTCCTTGGGGGCCTCCCACTTGGTTATGCCTGTCTTAGGTCATTCCCCCCTTGGGGAATCTTACCCATCATTGGCTAACTGACCAAGCACTGGGGGCCAGTTATGGATGGAGTAATGTGGTCAGAGGCAGTGCTCCTGCCAGGGAGGTAAGCTTTGTCTCCTTAGTGGCTTCTGGTCCAAAGGTCGCCCACTCAGCCTTAGCCATGGGGGAGGGGGTGGGTTACAGCTTCTGAAACCAGGCAGGGCAGTTCCCAACATCAAATAATCTTTATAATTTTAATGGAACATTTTTTTTTCATCTTATTCACTTGAATATAGCCAAAGTAATATAAATACTTGCATATTTGGGCTTGTTTTATATTATTTTCTTATAACCATGAATAGGAGTTTGAAGCATAATACTAATTTGACCATGAAAATCCATTTAAAATCTTGATTTTTCTTTTTATGTATCTAATTTTCAGACAGAGATGGTCTACAGATTTTGCTGAGACACATTTCACTTTGAATAATTTATAATCAATGTGACTTTTTTGGTTGTGTTAGATGACTAACTGATCATATATTTATTATATATCTGAGTGTTTTATATTTCAAAATAAAATTTTAATGGGCACTAAATCAGTTAGAATACATTTGATAATCATTGTAGATTAACTGTATGTGGAGGCCTGAACCTTTGTACTTTTGATAAATGTGCTCTGATAAATACAATACCGAGAACTGCTGAGAGTCTCATTAAAATGAGAGAAAACACTATAATGAAAATTTTCCTACTCTGTCATATAAAGTAGTCCTTTTAATGCATCCTAGATTGTGAGGTTTTTATTTTGTAAGTGCATAAATGGATTACAAACCAGCAGTTTCTTAGTGAAAGTGCCTATGCAATATTTAA
Organism: Tonatia bakeri; assembly: GCA_004024845.1. Lineage (NCBI taxonomy): Eukaryota > Metazoa > Chordata > Mammalia > Chiroptera > Phyllostomidae > Tonatia > Tonatia bakeri. Next base: position 22,601 of record PVIA01004748.1, read on the forward strand.
AGTAAATCAATCTGTACTTAATATTTGCATTTTTAATGAAGTGTATGTGTTGTAAGGCAGTTTCATTTAATTTTTCAATCACAAAACTGTAAACTTCTTCAGCTGGTGGTTTTCCTCTTTACAACCTTTAGTTATTTCGTGGTGAATGCATCACAAAGATACCCAGGGGAAATCAAAGACAGTGAAACCCAACTACGGAGCTCAGCAGTGAAGAGACAGGTGAAGAATAGCAATTCAAGTACTTTCCTAAAAATGAAGTTTTTAAGGGATGCAGTCATATAGATTTTGGTATTAATTGGGATGAAAGTCAGGTGGCCAAAGGAGGCATCTTTCTACAGTGGGAAACATGGCAATTACCCTTTTGCCTGACATTCTATTATAAGAGTTTTATTCCAGGAAGAGAGAGAGGAGGGGTCATACATGTCTTAAAGGCGTGATGGGAAAAGCGCATTACTTTTGATAAAGCAGAACTAATTTTTTTTATTGTAATTGTTGTTCAAATACAGTTTTCTGCCTTTTACTCCCATCTCAGCCCAGCCCCCCAGCCTTCCCCACCTCCCTCCCGTTTCCACCCCCACCCCTTGTTTTTGTCCACGTGTCCTTTATACTTGTTCCTGTAAACCCTTCCCCTTCTCCCCTGAAATTCCCTCCCTTCTCCCCTCTGGTCACTGTCATCCTGTTCTCTATTTCAGTGTCTTTGGTTCTATTTTGCTTGTTTCTTCGTTTTGTTGATTAGGTTCCTGTTAAAGGTGAGATCATATGGTATTTGTCTTTCACTGCCTGGCTTATTTTGCTTAGCATAATGCTTTCCAGTTGCATCCATGCTGTCACAAAGGGTAGGAGCTCCTTCTTTCTTTCTGCTGCATAGAATTCCATTGTGTAAATGTACCATAGTTTTTTGATCCATTCATTTACTGATGGGCACTTAGGTTGCTTCCTACACTTGGCTATTGTAAATTGTGCTGCTATGAACATTGGGGTGCATAGGTTCTTTTGGATTGGTGTTTCAGGGTTCTTAGGATATAATCCTAGCAGTGGAATTGCTGGGTCAAAAGGCAGATCCATTTTTAGTTTTCTGAGTTCCATATTGTTTTCTGTAGTGGTTATACCAGTCTGCAGTCCCACCAACAGTGCACTAGGGTCCCCTTTTCTCCACAACCTCCCCAACACTTGTTGTTTGTTGCTTTATTTATGATGTCCATTCTGACTGATGTGAAGTGGTATCTCATTGTGGTTTTAATTTGCATCTCTGATAGCTAGCGATACTGACCATCTTTTCATCTGTCTCTAATCCTCTGTATGTCCTCCTTGGAGAAGTGTCTGTTCAAGTCCTTCACCCATTTTTTAATTGAGTTGCTTGTCTTCTTAGAGTGGAGTTGTGTAAGTTCTTTATATATTTTGGAGACTAAACCCTTCCTTGTCTGAGGTTTCATTGGCAAATGTGTTTTCCCATATGGTTGGTTCTCTTTTTATTTTAATACCATTTTCTTTAACCGTGCAGAAGCTTTTTATTTTTATGAGATCCCATTTGTTTATTCTTTCCTTTATGTACCTTGTTATAGGGGACATATCAATGAAAATGTTGCTGCATGAAATATCTGAGATTTTCCTGCCTATGTTCTCCTCTAAGACTTTAATGGTGTCACAGCTTATATTTAAATGTTTTATCCACCTTGAATTTATTTTTGTGTATAGTGTAAGCTGGTGTTCGAGTTTCATTTTTTGCATATAGCTGTCCAGTTCTCCCAATACCATTTGTTGAAAATGCTATTTTTACTCCATTTTATGTTGCTGCCCCCTTTGTCGAATATTAATTGACCATAGAGAGTTGGGTTTATTTCTGGGCTCTCTGTTCTGTTCCATTGGTACATGTGCCTGTTTTTATGCCAGTACCAGGCTGTTTTGATTACAGTGGCCTTGAAATACAGTTTGTTATCAGATATTGTGATCCCTCCTACTTTGCTCTTTTTTTCTCAAAATTGCAGCGGCTATTAGGGGTCATTTATGGTTCCATATAAATTTTTAAAGTGTTTGTTCTATGTTTGTGAAATATGCTATTGGTACTTTATTAGGTATTGCACTGAATCTATAAATTGCTTTGGGTAGTATGGACATTTTGATGATGTTAATTCTTCCAATCCATGCACATGGTATATATTTCCATTTGTTTGTATCTTCCTTGATTTCTTTCTTCAGTGTTGTGTAGTTTTCTGAATACAGGTCTTTTAGCTCCTTGGTTATGTTTGTTCCTAGGTATTTTATTTTTCGTTTTGCTATATTAAATGGGATTTTTTTTTCTTGATCTCTGCTTCTGCTGTTTCATTGCTGGTATACAAAAATGCTTTTGATTTCTAGATATTGACTTTGTATCCCACTGTTTTGCCAAATTCTTGTATTAGGTTGAACAGTTTTTTGGCCGAGTCTATAGGACTTTCTATGTACACTATCATGTCATCTGCAAACAATGACAGTTTTGTTTCCTCCTTTCTGATTTGGATGCCTTTTATTTCCTTTTCTCATCTGATTGCTGTGGCTAAAACTTCCAAAACTATATTGAATAGAGGTGATGAAAGTGGACAACCTTGTCTTTTCCTGATCTTAGTGGAAAAGATTTTAGTTTCTGCCCATTAAGTGTGATGTTGGCTGTAGGTCTCTCATATATGGCCTTTATTATGTTGAGGAATGCTCCTTCTATTCCCACTTTGCTGAGTGTTTTTTATGATAAATTGGTGCTGTACCTTATCAAATGCTTTTTCTGCATCTATTGATATGGTCATGTGATTTTTGTCTTTCCTTTATTGATGCGATGTATTACATTTATTGATTTGTGAATATTGTACCATCCTTGCATCCCTGGGATGAATCCCACTTGGTCATGGTGTATAATCTTTTTAATGTATTGTTGGATGTGGTTTGCTAATATTTTGTTGAGGATTTTAGTGTCTATGTTTATCAGCAATATTGGCCTGAAGTTTTTTTTGTTGTTGTTGTTGTGTCTTTATCTGGTTTTGGGATTAGGATGATACTGGTTTCATAAAAAGAGTGTGGGAGTCTTCCATCATTTTGGATTTTTTGGAATAGCAGAACTAAATTTTAATCCCAATAGCACCTCTGAGTCCCCATGGAATCTCTGGAAAAATTTATCTCACCAATTTAAGATTAAGATTCACCATTGGGAAGTGGGGAGGATCATGTTAACATGGGCAAAATAATCAGACAGCATGTCTACTCTATGGTGGGGACTGGGTCAGTGCCTGCCTTCCTTTACCCACTCTGTCTACATTCTTTCCTCTAAAAAAGGAAATGGGAAGGTCCCAGAAATTAGTATGTAACCACTTACAGTTGTTGTAGACTGTTTGACAATGGGACTACTCTTTCTGAAATTTAGAGTGAAACATGGAATATGTTTATTTTCTTACATGCTAGGATATAGGCCTTTCACAACATTAAATGGTTTTAAGAATTAGGAAATTATTATACACAAAATCCTAACAAGCTATACAAGGAAAAAGCACTTTGGAATAAGAAACACCTGATTTCAAAAACCCTGGTCCTAGAGTTGTGGTGAAACCCTTTATTTTCTTTGAGCTCCAGTTTCCTCTTCTTAAATTGTGGTGAAAGATATGTGGGAGATGATATGTGTGGATTTATGCAGCACAGAGTCTGGCACTTAGTAGGTTCTTAGTGGATTTTGCATCTTTGGGCTCCATTATTACCAATAAAATGAAGCTGGTTAAACTGTGTCAAATATTAATCCAGCAACTGTCAGCCAAAAGAATGAAAAATCATGCAGGTCTTGCTTGGTGTGTACCTGAGCTACAGCTGTCATTGATCAGTGCTTTACCACTCAGTGCTGTGGCAAGTTGTTTCAGACAATTTGAATATTGGGGGACAGACTTCAAGTGATTTCAGAGAATGTACCTAAATTTCAATTAATTTGAAAATGTGTCTTAAGCACTTTGATGACCTTGAGTTTAAACTTTTTTCAAATTATTTGACATAACCTGTATCTCTGTATACAAAAGTTTATACAGGACATAATAAATAATTCTGACAGTCAAAACACACAGTGGCATTGGTATTACATGTTGCATCAGTCAGGAAAGCAATGAGAATGTATTATTCAAAATCTCTAATGTTGGACAAAATCACTAAATTAGTTTTAAATGTTTTAAATTCAGAATGCATGGAACATGATTGGCCATGCTTGAAAACTTAACTGCTGACAGCAACTGATACAGAAATTTAACAGTGAGGACCGAGTTTGGGGATTATAGGTGGAGTGGTTAAAGTATGCATATAGAAAGAGTATTAGCAATGGCTGTGAAATTAGCTTTGGCCATGATGTGATTTTTTGAGGGGGAAGGACCATTCTTGAGCCTGTCTCAGACTTTTGTGGACAAAACAGAGGGGTCACATACTAAACCTGACAAGTTCAGGGGAGGCCTGCATGGCGGCCTTACACTCAGAGACCAAAGTGACCACATAGGGTGGTCTGAAATTAAAACTTTCTCACTAAAAGCAATTGTTGGCAGGTAGTCATATCCTAGGCCAGCATCTTCCTTCACAAAGGTCAATTTTACCTTAAATGAGCCTGCCTATTATTTTTTTGCATCTATGATAATACACCCTTGGAATGTTAGGGAAATTGTTTTTTCCAGACCCCTCAGTGCACAATCATTGTACCACAGTAGAGACCACAAACCCCTCATTATTGTTGTTATGGTGTTTATTGTTAACAGTTAACTATTCTATACCCACCAATGTAAAGAAGTATGTGCCTATTCATTTTCCTTTCTATCCAGTCCCAGAGATTTTCCTGCTTTGTTTTCTTCTGCCTCCCTAATCTACTACCAGTGGATTTCATGTGGCTCCCCTACATCTCCATTGATCCTGATGTATAAAATAAGTGGTAAGACTGCTGTTTCTTGGAACATTTTCTCAGTCCCTTGAGATTTTGCTTCCCAGCAATTGTTATCAATTTGGCTCAAATAAACTCATAAAAAACCCCTACGGGTTTGGATATTTTTAATGTTGATACCTTAATACCTTCCTCTCCTCCAGTAGCTGCTTATAATATTGCTCATGAATAATTACACTTAGAAGGATAAACCTGTGGTGACAGTTGCTTCAAACTTTCCATGATTGTGCCCATAGATAATGTTTGCAGTTTCCAAGATATAAGCAAAGCTTTTTCCCATGAAGTAGATTCTCAGTTCTACCCTGATGGAACCAGCATTATGGAGTCAGAGTTTAGGAGAATATAATGGAACTTCTTATTCATCTGCTTCTGGTCATTAAAGTACAGAACAGGGGTTCTCAGATTGTGAGCGCACCAACAACACCTGGAGGATTTGTTAACCTAGATTACAGAGACTGGGGTAGGGCTTAGGAGTCTGTAGTCCTGTGAAGTTTCCAGGTGAGACTAATGTTGCTAGTATGGTGATCACAGCTGAGAAACATTGGTACAGGGGAAGTGTTTTAGGTGGGATGCTTTATGTTACAAATACTAGAACACCCAACTAAAGTGGCTTGAACAATAGAAATTATTATCTTGCATAATAAGAAATCCAGAAATAGAAAGTTTCAGAGTTGGTTCAGTGGTACCAGAGGTCAGCAAGGGCATATGCTCTTCTATGACGCCCACATTGTGTCAGTTCTGTCTTTCTCATATCACTGGCTATCACTCCCACCTATTATTGGATAGGTGCAAGCGTTAAGTACCAACAAAACTGCATTTGAAAGCAGAAAAATGAAGGGGTTACAGATATTTTTAGTATCCACTGTGCTTAGTCAGCACCCCCAAATCTACTCCCCCCAAATTTGGGAGGAAAATGGGGGTACATCTTATAGTCCAAATGTAGCTTGCCTGGTGCACTGTGGGGGTGGTGGTGGCCTATGTTGTTTATGTTATTAAATATTTTACCACATTTTTTGCTTCAATTTTTCCCCCATTTTCCTCCTCTAAAGCCTAAGGTGCCTCTTATGGTGTGGTGTGTCTTACAGTCCAAAAAATTAGGTAATTCTTGAGTACAACTTGGCAGCTTTAACTTTCTCACCACTTTCATAGCTATAGCACAGGCACAAACTAATCTTCTCTAGTCTACTCTCATCGGAATATTCTCACTGTTCCCACCTTGGCTTTCTTAAATTTATTCCCAGCACAGGAGTCAGAATACTTCCATTGAAATGTAAATAAGGTCCCATCACCACTCTTTAAAACCCTTCAATGGATTCACATCTCATTACAATTAAGAACCAAGTCGTTACAGTAGCCTACAAGGTTCCATACTGGTTTGCTTCCCTCTCCACCTTGCTGACCCTAGAACATGCCAGGTATGCTCCCACTTTGGGACATTTGCCTTTTCTGTTCCCTTTCATGATCTATTTCTTACTTTCTTCAAGTAAGACCATCCTCAAATATCACGTTCTTGGTGAGTCCTTTATAATTGTATTTAAAATCGCATCACTGACCCTCGTTACTATTTTCACTCTCTGTCTACTTTTCCTGCAGAGCACTTATAACCATATATTATACTTTATCTTTTACTTATTTATTGTTTATTTAAATGCTATACTATTTATTTTCATCTTTCTCCACTAGAATGTGACCTCTATGACAGTAGCAATGTGTGTTATTTTAATTGCTCTGTCATTAGAACTTAGAAGAGCACCTCACATATAGAAATCACTAAAAGATATCTGTTGAATGAATGAATGAATCATTACATAATCATTTAAAATTAATATCATAAGAAATATCAAGCATATACAAACTAAAGACAATTGTATAATGAACCCCTTGCACCAATCACCTAGCTTCAAAAATTATCATCTTCTTGCTATTCTTATTTCATCTAGTTTATCCCTTACTCAATAATAATTCAGTTGGCACTCAATTCTCATCTTTATTAGGTACAATTACACATACTGAAACACATAATCTTTATAATTTTTGACAAATGTATATAACTAAGGAAACCACACCTTTATTATGGTATGAAACTTTTTAAAGTATATTTTACTGATTATGCTATTACAGTTGTTCCTTTATCTCCTCCCCTTTATCCTCCTCCGCCCAGTACCCCCATTCTCTCCAGGATTAGCCCCACCCCTTAGTTCATGTCCATGGGTCATACATGTAAGTTCTTTGATTTCTCCATTTCCTATACTATTCTTAACCTCCCCCTGTCTATTTTGTATCTCCCAATTATGCTTCTTATTCCATGTACATTTTTCTCCATTCTCCCCCTGCCTCCTCTCCACTGAGAAGTCTCCATGTGATCTCCATTCTGTGATTCTGTTCCTAGTTGTGTTCTAGTTGTGTGATTCTGTTCTAGTTGTTAGCTTAGTTTGTTTGTTTGTTTTAGGTTCAGTTATTTATAGTTGTGAGTTTGTTGTCATTTTACTGTTCACAGTTTTGATCTTCTTTTCCTTAAATAAGTCCCTTTAACATTTCATATAATAAGGGCTTAGTGATGATGAATTCCTTTAACTTGACTTTATCTGAGAAGCACTTTATTTGCCTTTCCATTCAAATGATAGCTTTGCTGGATAGAGTAATCTTGGATGTGGGTCCTTGTCTTTCATGACTCTGAATACTTCTTTCCAGACACTTCTTGCCTGTAAGGTTTGAGAAATCAGCTGATAGTCTCATGGGAACTCCTTTGTAGATAACTACCTCCTTTACTCTTGCTGCTTTTAAGATTCTCTTCTTATCTTTAATCTTGGGTAATGTAATTATGATATGTCTTGGTGTCTTCCTCCTTGTGTCCAATTTCTTTGGGAATCTCTCCTCTTCCTAGATTTCCTGGAAGTCTATTTCCTTTGCCAGACTGGGAAAGTTCTTCTTCATTACATTTTCAAATAAATTGGAAAAGTTTTTTTTCATTATTTGTTCAAATAAGTTTTTGATTTCTTGCTCTTCTTTTTCTCCTGTTGGCACGCCTATGATTTGGATGTTGGAACACTGAAGGTTGTCCCAGAGTTTCCTAAGCCTCTCCTCACTTTTTTTTTTTTGAATTCTTGATTCTTAATTCTCTTCTGGTCCAATATTTATTTCTTCCTTGTGGTCCAAATTATTGATTTGAGTCCCAGTTTTCTTCCCTTCACTATTGGTTCTCTGTATACTTTCTTTTGTTTCACTTTGTATAGCCTTCACTTCTTCCTTTATTAGTGGCCATAGTCAATCATTTCTGTGAGCATCCTGATAACCAGTATTTTGAACTCTGCATCTGATAGGTTGGCTATCTCTTTGCCACTTAGTTCTTTTGCTGGAGTTTTGATCTGTGTGTGTGTGTGTGTGTGTGTGTGTGTATGTTTTAAAGTGGGAGAGAAACATCAATATGTGGTTGCTTCTCTCACGTCCCTTAGTGGGAACCTGGCCCACAACCCAGGCATTCACTTTGACCAGGAATCGAACTGGTGACCCTTTGGTTTGCAGGCTGGCTCTCAATCCACTGAGCCACACCAACCAAGGCTGATCTGTTCTTTCCTTTGGGGCATATTTCTTTGTCTGGGTGTACCTGTTATGTTGTAGGGGGTGGAGCCTTAGATATTCACTGCGATGGGCAACCTGTTTCACTGTGTTGTGGTGCTGTACGTGTGGGAGAGTTTAGAGGGGGAACAATGCTGCTTGCTGGGCTCTTTCCCTGCTTTTAGTCACTTTCCCTGCCTCCCACAAGTGAATTGAGTCCTTCCAGTTGCTGCCCTAGTGCTGATTCCTGGGTGGGTGGGCTTGTGTATATTCTAGGACCCCATAGGTCCCTCTAATGGATTCTCCCCCACCACAACCCCCACAGATTTTTACAACCAGAGGTTCTGAGGCTTTATTTTCCTGGTGCTGGAACCCTGGGTTGTGTAGTCTGTCTCGCTCCCCAATTGTTCCTCCCAGTTTATCCACACACATATGTGGGATAGCCCAGTCTTCCAGCTGCCTTGCCATGCATCCCCTCTGCCCTGGCTGCCCAGCTCTGCCCCTTCTACCACTCTGGATGAATATTTCTTCTTTAACTCCTTGGTTGTTGGACTTCCCTACAGTTTAATTTTCTGCAGTTTTCTGGGTTGTTTTTTGTCTTTAAATTGATTGTTGTCCTTCTTTTGGTTGTGCAAGGAGGTAAAGCATACCTACCTACACCCTGGCCTGAAACATTTTTATCTATCTAGAAATTTCACTATGTCCCTTCCAGGGCAAACTACTCCTGCCACCCACAACCACTTCCTAAACCAGGTAAGAACTGTTCTGATTTTTTCCACCTTAACTTGGTTTTCCCTGTTCTAGAACTTCATATACACGAATAAATTGAAATGCAATAGAGACTCTCCATTTCTTTCTGCTCTTTTCACTCAGAATAACATCTGTGAGGTTTATTCATGTTTTCTCATGTATTAGTGATTAGTTCCTCATTACCCTGAGTAATCTTTAATTGAATGAGTGTACAGTAATTTGTCATTCCATTCTCCCAGGGGAGGACCTTTGCCATCACTTTATAGCTCAATACATTGTCCATTTAGCTGAATGCTTCATGTGCAATTGAAAACAATTTGTTTTTGGTTATTATTCAAATTGTTCCATAAGTCTTTTTTTTTTTACATATGTTTTAAATTTTCTTGGATAAATGATTAGAAATGGAATTGTTAAGTCTAAGTATTGGTGTATGTTTAACTATATAACAAGTGCCAAACATATCTACAGAGTAGTTGTACTACTTTATATTTCCATTAGTTCTTTATGGTTTTATTTGCATTTCCCTGATGGCAAATGATATTGTGCTTACTAGCTATTCATTTGTCAAATTTCTGTTGTAAGTATTCTTTATGAATTCTGAATACAAGACTGTGGTGAACTACATGTTTTGTGAATATTTTCTCCCAGTCTGTGGTTTGCTGTTAATTTTCTGAATAAAGTCTCTTGATGAGCTATTTTTAATTTTAGAAGTCTAATTCTTCATTTTTTCTCCTGTGGTTATTTCTCTTTGCTTTATAAAGGATCTTTGCTTACTTCAGTCTGTAAAGTCTTTTATTTTTTAAGAGTAGTATGGCCTTATCTTTTACATTTAGGACTCTGCTTCATTTCAGAATAATTTATATGTGGAATGTACTGTGGGTGAAGGCTATTTACTTATTTTTCCATTTGGATATGTAGCTGTTCTAGCATTGTTTGTAGAAAAGATTTTCCTTTCCCCACTTGATTACTTTGAGACCTTTTCAAATATTAATTAATCCATTAAACATGTCAATGGGGGGTCTATTTCTGGATTCTCTATTTTGTTTCAGTCCTCTATTTGCCTATTTCTATTCTAGGTCCAAAATGATGACTATAGCTTTGTAGTACATCTGTCTTCTAGACTGATTGTATATGATTACCAACTTCTTTTTTTTTTTTCAGTATTGTTTTGAGTGTTCTCAGTCCTTTGTATTTCCATATAAGTGTTAGGAATAGCTGCTCAATTCCTATTAGAAAATACTTTGCTGGAGTTATGATTGGTATTGCACTCTGGCTCAACATTTGATCTGTTTAGTTGAATGTCTGACCTCATTTGAAAAGAAATTTATTCTAGTTTGAGGATATAGTGTCTACACATGTCAGAGATCAAGTTGGTTGATAGTTTAATGGTTCTATCAATTAATGAGGAGGAATACAAAAATATCCATCTCTGATGTTACATTTACCTATTTGGCCTTTTAATTTCATTAGCTTTTACTTCATGTAATTTGAAGCTTGTAGTTAGGTGCACACATTAATGAGTGTTATGTCTTCATGATGCATTAACTCTTTTTCATGAGGAAAAGTTTCTTTGTATTTTTGGTAAGACTTCTTGACTGAATGTCTATTTTGTCCAATGTTAACACAGCCACTCCAGCTTTTATGATTAATTTTTTAATGGTATACAGGTATTCCATGCTTTTCAAAAGTTTGCATTACACTACCTCATTTTTAGAAGTGACAGTACCTGTTTTTGCTAACTGAACGAAGTCTGAAGAGGATTTTCACTTTTAAGAAAAAAGCTGTTACTGTACTAATGTGGATCTTTCATAAAAGTGAAGTGGTGTAACATGGACTTTGGGAAAGTGGGGAATTCTTTTTACTTTTGCCATTTCAGCTTATAAAAGGTTACAGAGAAATGTTCTACTTTCAAATAGCAGGGGAAACTTGTATCTTTTTTCATCCCCCTTTTAAAAATTTTTAATTGTGTCTTTATTTTAAAGTACATCTTTTAAAAACGTTCAGTTATAGGGTCCTGGCCTTTTATTTAGGCTGACAATTTTTGCCTTCTTGGGGGAAAGTTTAGCTCATTTAAAATTAATGTAATTGTTGATATGGATGGATTTAAATCTACCATTTTATTGTTTTCCATCTGTTTCACTTCTTTTTTTGTTTTGCTTCCTGTTTGGTACTTTCTTTAGAGAAAATAAAATATTTTATTTGTGTGCTTATGTTAACATTTTAGTTCTTCCCCTGTGCAAACCTTTTAGTGGTACTCTAGGAATTTCCATTTTCATCTTAAACTAATAAAAACTTAGTTGAGTTAATACTGCACAAATACATTAAAATACAGGAATCTTTTACTAGTTTGGTACTATTTTGTCCTCTCTTCCTATTGACACTGTACCATTCATCACAACTACATACATTATAACTGCTATAAGTTTTGTTTTAAAATTAATATTAGATGACAGAGAAATTAAGATACTTTCTGATGGATTATATTTTGTGATGTATTAAACATGGCCAAAACATTCACTTTTTGCTACTAATTTTATTGAAATGTGGAGTCTAATATCCAATCTTCATGACTTGGGGCTGACTTTTTCTTTCTTAAGATTTTATTTACTTATTTTTAGAGAGAGGGAGGGAGGGAGGAGGAGATGGACAGAAACACCAATGTGAGGTTGCCTCTCACATACCCCCCAATGGGGACCTGACCTGCAACCCAGGCATGTGTCCTGACTGGGAATCAAACCTGCAACCCTTTGGTTTGCAGGCCAGCACTTGATCCACTGAGCCACACCAGCCAGGGCAGACTTGGGGCTGACTTTAAATCTTGATCAATAAAATGTAATGAAAGTAATGTTCTCAATCTTCCAAAGCTAGCACATAAAAAGTCTTACAGCTTCCACCTGACTTTCTTGGAATATTCTCTCTTGTAACTCAGCCACCATGGTGTGAGAAGCCCAAGTCATATTGAGAAGTCTTAGGTGAGCTCCAAGTCAGCAGCCACATCACTACCAGCCATAAAGTGAGCCATCAGAACGATGCTGCTGGCTGTGTCTGTAGATGATTCCACCTTCCACTGTCATCTGACTGTAACCACATTCATGCAAGATCTCAAGTAAGTATTGCCCAGATGAACCGAGTTAACCTGTAGGACCAGGAGAGAGAATAATACATTTTTATATTAAGCTACTAAGTTTTGGGGTGGTTTATTAGGCTCTTATAGATAATGCACTCATATTCAGTTTTCTACCAATTATCACCTGGTGTCATTTGTCTGCAGCCTGAGGAAATTTTATTAGCATTTCTTATGATGATGTGTTAGTGCTGAATTTTTACATTGTATTAATAATCCAAAATGTCTGTTTCATCTTTGTTCTGAAGAATAGTTTTACTGGATATAGAACACTGAGTTGACAGTTCTTTTTCTCTCTCAGCACTTAATATAGTTCTATTGTTTTTTGGTCTTTGCTGTTATTAATGAGAAGTTAGCAAAAAATATTAAATTATGTTTCTCATGATACTTCAAGAATTACTCTTGTTTTTAAAAAATTTCGTTGTCTGATTATGGTGCATCTGATTGTGCTTTTTAAAATGTTTATCCTGCTTGGGGCTTGGTGAGCTTCTTAAATGTATAAATTGTCACCTCTTATCAAATTTAGGGAACTGTTGGCCATTCTATTTTAGTTTTGGCAGTTTCTTTTTTTTTAAAGATTTTATTTATTTTTTTTTTAGAGAGGGAAGGGAGGGAGAGAGAGAGAGAGAGAAACATCAATGTGCAGTTGCTGGGGGTCGTGGCCTGCAACCCAGGCATGTGCCCTGACTGGGAATCGAACCTGCGATGAGTTTTGGCAGTTTCTATTGACAGATCCTCCAGCTTAGAGGTTCTTTCCACAGACATATGCAGTCTACTAATGAACCCACTAAAGGAATTTTTAAAAATTTCTGTTACAGTGTTTTTGATCTCTAGCATTATTTAATGCTTAGAATTTCCATCGCTCTGCTTACATTTTGCATATGTTTTTGCATGTTGTTTTCTTTTTTTACTAGAGTCCTTAGCATATAAATCATAGTTGTTTTAAATTCACAGTCTGATAATTCTAACATTCCTGCCATATCTGTTTCTGGTTCTGATGTTTACTCAGACCTTCAAGCTATTTTATTTATTTTTTACTTAGGAACTTTAGCAATTAAGCTGTTAGTAATGTGGTGGTAAGGAAGGGGGAAGGGGAAATATCATTTTTCTTCTCAATTTTATTATATTTTTCTATATTTTATTATATTTTATTATATTTATTATATTTTTATTATATTATATTATATTATATTATATTATATTATATTATATTATATTATATTATATTATATTATATTATATTATATTATATTTATTATATATTTCAATAATTTTATTATATTTTATTATATTTTTCAATAATTTTCCTGTAATTAGGTCTCAGTCTTTTTGTATGCCTGTGCCCTGGGTTGTGAACTTTATAAATGCTTATCTATCTCTATCTATCTATCTATCTATCTATCTATCTATCTATCTATCAATGCTTATCTATCAATCAATGCTTATCTATCTATCTATCTCTATCTATCTGTCTATCTATCTATCTATCTATCTATCTATCATCTATTATTTTCCCCTTAGATATTACAGGATGGCTAGAGGAACCTGGAGTTGGCTATTTCCCTTCTCCAGGTTGGTTCAACTCTGATAAAATATATTTTTTTGAGGACTGGCCCCTGTTAAGAAAAATCAAATTATCTGACATGTTTCAAATGGTTACATTCCCCAGCCCTACCAAAAGCCCGAGGGGATTTTTCTCTCATCTTCACTGTGAAAACCTGATAGAGCTCCTGGAGGTAAAACTCACAAAAGTGCAGGTCCTTTCCTCATGACTGAATCTCCTTAGAGTTTTTAACTCTCATTGCCCACACTGAGCCTTCAGCAGTTTCAGAATGACTGAGGGAGGTAACCAAAACTATATTGGTAGGAGTTTAGATTTTATTCTAAGTATGATTGGAAGTCCTTGGAAGGTTAAGGAACAATTGGGTCTGATTTACAATTTTAAAAGGTTTTTCTGACCAGTTTGTGAGGAAAGGAATGTGGTGTGTCGTGCTCATATGACAAATGTGGAAGTTAGGGAAGCAACAAGGGAGTTGTTTCCGTTGTCCAAAAAGTGTTGATATGAACCGAGGCAGTTATGCAGCTAGCCTCTATCTTGGAGTCCCCTAGAACATGTCCAAAGCAGAAGAGACAAATTGTAGGTATTCAGTGGCATCCAGGGGCAATAGATCATTTATTCTCCCATCTCAGATTTGGAATAAATATTGCATGCCAGAAAACAATGCCTTTATATTTAGCTTTATTTTCATCAACTTCATAGTCCACCCCAAAGAGTTATCTGTCACTTCCTGAAATTGTATCATATTACCCATATCTGTACTTCTACACATGATGCTTCTCCCCATTCGAAACATATTCCTTGTACATTTAAACATTTGTTTTTGAGATCTTACTCAAATTCTACTGAGGACAGTTTTTTTTCCTTCTCATCTCTGACGCAATTTTATTATACTTTTTAAGGTGTAGGCTATATGCTAGTTTACACTGTAATTGTTATTTTGTAATGTCAAGTACTATGAATAATCTGAGGGGTTTTCCTAATTGTATGGTAAATTATTAATGCACAGTTTCTTGGGTGCTGGCAGGAACACAAGAGTCCTGAGTAAGAGACAAAGGGCTTTAATACATATGCCATATCAGGCAGAATGAGCTTTAAGTTTTGTTAGTTCTTCTTGCTCCCCAAGTTCCATTGGAATAGCACAGAGAAACCCAGGAGGCTTCTGTGTAGTTAGGGACTTTGTGCTACAACTTAAGGAATGAAAAGCCTAGGAAATCTGAAGATTTTATATGGGCTGCAAAGAAGTCTTTGAGATTTTTGTTCTAAAGGGAGACATTGTATTTTTATACTGGGCAATCAACAAACCAGCCCTCTATTATCTCTGTCTTTCAACACTGCTCATTCTACCAACATCATTCAAAAAATAGCCTGGAATATAAAGCAAAACCATGGGTGACCAATGGAGAAATGTCTCCCAATGTCATTAGTGCAAGGATCCAGTTCTGTATGTGTTATTATGTAGTGAATATTTGCATCTTTCCTAAAATTTCATATGTGAAAATCCTATCCTTCAATGTGGCAGTATTAGGTGGTAGACTGTTTGGGAAATAATTAGGATATGAGGGTAGAGCCCTTTTGAATAGGATTAGTGCCCTTATAAACAGAGATGTGCCAGAGCTTGCTTGCTCTCCCTGTTCTCTGTCATTTGAGGACACAGCAAGAAGGTCGCCACCCTGCAAACAATAAAGAGGCCCCTCACCAAGAATCTGACCATGTTAGCACCTTGATCTCTGACTTCCAGCCTCTGAGAAATAAATGTCTGTTTTTTAGGCCATACTCTCTTATATTTCTGTTATAGCAACCCAAGTTTACTAAGGCATATGGCACCTACATTCCTAGCTCGGTGCCTCTAAACCTGGGAACTCAAGAAAATACATACTGAGTACATAAAATAGCTGATTATACTGCTGTTCCTGATGATTGCATCTACCCAAATGCTACTAATATATATCAAAACCAATTTAGTATATTTATTTTAAAAATTCATTTAATTTTTTTATTTTAGAGCTATAATGCTGTTAGTTCCACTTCCTTTGAGACTATAGATTGGGGAAAATTAGCTTGTGAGATGTTTACTAAAATGCTGCAGATTTAAAGTCATGAGATATAGAACTGGGAGGTTTACCTTAACCAGAAGTGAGGAAATCTTGGAAGAGGCATTCAGGGAATGTTTCCTGAACATGACAGCACAGGGAAGAGAATTCTTTAGCCAGATAGCAGCAGGTACAGTGGTTCCAAAAGAGAAACCCGAATTCTTAGGTTCTCAGGCGTAGCAGCCAAGGAAGCCCTGATGCTCAGTCCCACAGTACATCTAAGGGGAGCACCACTGGTGTTTTCTTCAGGGTAATTCTTCACAGTGAGAGATTCCCAGTGCATTTCCAGACATCTAGCATCCCTCACTCTCAGGCCGTAAATGCCAGCAAAACTCTCCAGGTACTATTTGTTGTATATATTTGTCAAAAAATAGCCCACAGCCAAAACAAAAGAAAACAAAGTGATGGGCCATAAAGGAATGGTTTTTGTCCCTCATCAAGGGCTGCTAGGCGAGATGTAAAGGTATCACACTGATATACTCTGTCAATATCAAGGTAAACTCCAACGCTCAATGGGGGCAGTGACTGAAATTAGGGCCACTAGCTTCCTGGAGAGAGTATCTCTTTGAGGTGAACCCCACAGATATTGTTAGGGTTCTACACAAATGCCATTATCCCCATAAATCGTTGAGTCGTCTGTATCTCATTTGTACTTTCTTAATCCATTTACATTTATTCATTTGTTTAAAATGTTTGTTGAGCTGCCACTATGTGACAGATACTGTTTTGTCACATAGTTTTGGGATAGGGCCCTGGATAAGAAAATGCTTCTGGTTTCATAAAGTTCACATTCCATTAGGAGGAGATAGATAAAAACGATATGCAATTAAAATGGGTAATTTCATATGGTACCCAGTCCTTAAAGAGTACAGGGCTGAGATAGTGCAATGAGAAGGGGTAAGGAGAGGCTTCCTCCGATTCAAGGCAGTTCCGAGGGTGTCACAGGAGGGATAATTAAATGTAGTTCTAAAATAAAATAGGAGGTTGGGCCTGGCAAGAGTTGGAGGGAGTACATTCCAAAGGGAAGGAAGAGCAAAGATGCTGAGGAAAAAACTTAGTGTATGTGTTTTATGCTAACTAGTCATTGGATATTGTCTCATGACATTTTTCATTATCTTTACAGTAATGGTTGTCATTTTTCCTGTCCTTTACAGGGACTTTGCACTCATTAGCTCATGTAATCCTCACAACGACTCTATGAGGTGTACAGTTACTAATCTAGAGATGTGGCTCTGCGTTGGAGAGGTTGTCTCTCAACGAATTTGGGTTAAAATCCAGGTCCCATGGTCTAGTTCTGCTTGTTTAGGACTCATTAATTTGTTTTGTTTCTATCTTGCCTTTCTAGGTAGATTTGAGGATTCATTAAAAAAAATTGTTGTATTAGTCAGCTTGGGCTACAATAACAAAATACCATAGACTGAGTGGCTTAAACGACAAACTTTAGGCTGGAAGTCCAAACTTGAGATGATAGCTGGTTCCGTTCCTGGTGAGAACTTGCTTCCTGGCTGGCTGCCTTTTCACTGTGTCCTCACATCGTGGGGAAAGAGCAAGCTCTGGTCTCTCTTCCTTTTTTCATAAAGGAAGTATTCCCACATGGGATCCTACTCCTATAATCTCATCTAGACCTGATGAATTCTCCAACGCCCCATCTCCAAATACCATTACCTTGGAGCTTAGGGCTTCACCATGTGAATTTGGTGGGGACTCATTTAGTGCATACCAGATGGAGATCTAGTATTGTATATATTGAGCACCGTATAAAATACTTATCAACAAAGACAAAAGCAACAATACTAGAATGAAAGTTAGCCTATTTTGCCTAGTAAATTCCGATTTGTATTACAGGTTTCACTTTAGCTGCCAGCTTTCCAGGAAGCCCTGGATTAGCTGCCTCTCCCAAGTGCTTTTCCAGTATCCTGCTTATCCAACAGCGGTTCCTGATCTGTTCTCCCTGACTTTGTAAGATCCTTGAAACCTTCACCATTGTATTCCTAGTGTGTGGTCGTGTTGTACCTTGCACACAGCCTCTCAGTAACTGATTAAATTGATCTACGATTCTTGACATGTGAAAAGCTTTCTATACCTTCGGTTCCTCATCTGTAAAGTAGATAATCTATTTCATTTGGTTAAGAGAATTCTGTGAACTGACAGGTATAAAAGCATTGTTGTTTTGCCCTTGCCTCATTGTCTACCATTTATTTATTCTCTCTTAAACTTCGTCACTTTACTTGCAACACTTTATGATTTAGCTGTCTGTAAAGGTTGAGCAAGCTGTGGTAGGTGATTTCAAAACAGATCTATATTTCTAGAATGGTAGCTGTAGTTCTTTAAATGCCAAGGCTAAAACAGCATGATGATTGTTTTGTCTGAAGGTGACCTTTATCGCACGGAAGATATCAGCAATACATTTTTCTGGTTCTCCTGTGAAAGTGTCCTAATAGAACAGTTCTTTGATATGCCTAAGGTAAATTAGTGATAGGTTAAAAATATAGTTAGAGTTACCATTTTCAGATAGAAGATGAGGCCACATTTTCTGACAAGCAAAAGCATACTTACCAGGATAGTGGGACAAAATATTTGAAATTATGACTATTCTGGGAAGTCTAAGGAGGTATGAGTATGGATCTAGGTTTTTTCAAGGTACATCATTATTTCTATTCACAAGTTATTTATTTCACAAAACTGCTTAAAGATAATAAAATTTATCTGTAAATATAGATATAAATATATTCATTATAAGTGATAGGACATATAAGGAGTACTTCATCATTATACTTTCATTTTTAATTAATTTTATTTTTATCAACTTAATATTAAAATGCCATGCTCACCCTAAAGGCAAGGGTCTGCCACCTTAGCCTTACTCAGCCTTTGTCTCTTTATAGAAAGGCAATAACTTCCTACAAAGTTTCTTCCTGTTTCTTATCATTTATATCCATATTGCCACATAATATGCACATGCTGTTATTTCTTGATTTCTGAGTTTAGACTTCATTTGCTCCCTGTTATGGTGATTGACAGTGAGCCTCTCTCTGGCCCCTTCACTCACTGACCACCACCATCATCGTGGTGTAGTTGTATTTCAGTTTTCATTGCCACCAATAACCAGTGCTCACATTGTCATTATTATGTAGACACTGTTGATGGTTTTCTTCCTGGCAAAACCTCTGTCCCTGCCCCCCGAAATTAATAGCAGCCTCATCTTTTTTTAAAAAAATTTGCTTAGTTTTTTCTTTACCTGTTTCCACTTTCCACTAAATACTCAATAGACCAATAATTTTTCAAATACTCAAACAGAACAATTGACTCACGATATTCTTTTTCTTTCCTCTGGAAACCTCCTATTGTAGTCCTTTGCCCTGCTCCTGCGTGGACTGGCTGCTGTCCAGGTGAGCTCTGCGGCTCTCATCCGGGGGCTTCCTTCGCAACATCTAGCCTGTGTTTAAAAGCTCTCTCTTGAATCTCTGGTCGTTCTCTCTTGTTTTTTTTTTTTTTTTTTTTTACGTTATTATTCCATAACACATTTTGTGAGAGTTTCCAGAAGAACATTGATGATAAATGTTCAATACTTACAAATTTTGAAATATCTTTTTTTTTGTCAACTTAAAGAAGTCGATTTACAATATGACTGGGTTTACGATTCTAAGTCGAAAGTGATTTTCCCTCCAAGTTTTGACGTTATTATTCATTGCTGTCACATCCCTATTGACATTTGAGAAGTCCAGAGCCACGTCAATCTTTTGTATGTAACATTTTTTCTTACTTAGATATATAGCCAAGTATAATTT
This sequence comes from Tonatia bakeri, assembly GCA_004024845.1. Taxonomy (NCBI): domain Eukaryota; kingdom Metazoa; phylum Chordata; class Mammalia; order Chiroptera; family Phyllostomidae; genus Tonatia; species Tonatia bakeri. Next base: position 42,390 of record PVIA01004748.1, read on the forward strand.
TACATATGCTATGTATATATGTAAACTTTTCCTGTTGAAATGATTTTAACACCGCAAAAATGTTGCAAAAATAATACAAATAATTCTTACATGTTCCTCATCCAGATTCCTTGATCTCTTAAATGATTTTCTTGATAATTCACTCCCTTTGTTTTCTCTCCTCTCTCTTCCTGGAATACTTAGTGGTAGGATGTGGATTGTCCTGGGTTAATGCTCAAGTTTTGTTACATTTTTCTCTTCTGGGCTTTGATCTATTTTCTGGTAGATCCTTTGTTTTGGCTGACACCCCGCCCCTCCCCTCATTCATCTAATCCGAGAGGGTGGCAGGATGCGGGGAGCTGGGGTGACGCAGTCTTCAGGGCGTGGCCTCCTGCGCACTTTGCAGTGGGGAGAAGGTAGGACAGTGGTCTAGAGAGACAAAGGGGGAGTATGTAGCACTTTGCACTCTTTTAAAAGTGGTACAATTAAAAGCTAATTGGAGAGTCTAGGATTCTGTAGAGGCCAACCTTTGGTCTTCTGTATGATGCTGAATGGCGGAGAAAGGAGTAGAGTGAAGGACAAGGGCCTGGCTGTACTAGGCCACAGGGAGATCTGAAAGTCTGATTTGTATACCAGATTTAATAAAGTCCTAATTTGTATTCAGTAACTTAACTCTGCTTTCCCAGGTATCATGGCTCCAATGGCTGAAATTCTCAGGATTTCTGTGCCATACTTTAACTTTTATCCTCCTCTTCTCTGCTAATCACTTACAGTTTCTCCATCTATTTTCCATCGTTCAAAGTTTTGTTGAAACCTCATTTCTGCTATTATCTTTTTCCCTAATTTCTTTGTATCTTTACATTTATATTGGTCTTTTTATTAATATAGGAGCCTAAGTGATTATCTGCTATATCTAAAATTCTTAGATATTTTTTTATAAATCGACTCAATAAGTTTCACAAGTGGACTCAGAATTGAGTAAATTAAGAAGCAGTGAATAATAGCAATTTCACCTACTAAATAGGTCTGTAAGTCTAGAAACTCATTAATCTGAAAGCTACATGTCCAATGAAAATACTGTTTTATATCTAGCATAATGGGGAGCTTACTATTTGTACAGAGTTGTGGCCCTGTTTTTGCCATTAAAACACAGCCAAACAACATGTGATGTGCTGTGTTTGCTGTGGAGCCCTGCCCCGGGCAGGGCTGTGTGCGCATTCTGCACTATTCTGCCCCTCCGATTCTGCCCCTTATTCGATGGCAAAGGTGCTCGTACATTGGTATGGTAAAGCATGAGGGAGAAAGGAGGAAAGAAACTGAATTATCCACCCTTAAATGACTGAGAGCTGGATGCAGCAGAGGCTACCAAAGAAATCTGTTCAGGGTCCATTTTTATCAAACATATTTATAACTCAGTCCTTTACATTTGTAATTTAACAATTGAATTAGTTCCACTTAACTGGCAGCAGATGGTGTGTGATTATTGCCTTTCTCATAAAAAAGAGCCTGTCAATACTTGTTAAATATGTATTAAGCCAAGGGTTACTGCAACTGCATGGGTTTTCATTAATATAGTTTATTCATTTGAACTTGGCAATTAAAATGTGTAGAAATCTCATAAATACCTATGCATTATGCATTTTGGCACCTCAGCTTTAAAGTGAAGTAGTTTGGTACTGAATTCTTCTGAAAATATAATTTATTTTTGCTATTTTAAGTTAGTAAATAAAGACCTCCTTGTGTAAACATAGGCAGAAGTTTGCATATTTTAAAATTGATTATGCTTATGAAACGCTATCCTCAAGGCCAGGGAGCCTGCAACATGCACTTCTGCCCGCCGCTGTCTCTGGGTGAAGGAAGGCAGCTCACAGAGACAGCAAATGCAGGCTCCCCTACAGTCCAAGTGGCAGATTGAACTTAAATGATATTTTCCCTCTTTAGAAACTAACCACATTTTGAAAAATGGTATATCGGCCCTGGCTGGTGTGGCTCAGTGGATTGAGCATAGGCCTACAAACCAAAGGGTTGCCGATTCGATTCCCATTCAGGGCACATGCCTGGGTAGTGGGCCAGGTTCCTAACAGGGGAATGTGAGGGGAAACCACACATTGATGTTTCTCTCTCTCTCTCCTTCCCTTCACCTCTCTCTAAAAAATAAATAAAATCTTTTAAAAAATGGTATATCATTATCCAGCAAATATTCTGTTCAGGAGAGTTTGGGTTTCTTTCTTTCTTTTTTTTTTAATAAATGGTCAAGTTCTTTCAATTTGAAGCTGTGTTTTTTTTTAAGATTTTTTTTTTATTTATTTACTTTTAGAGAGGGAAGGGAGGGAGAAAGAGAGAGAAACATCAATGTGCGGTTGCTGGGGGCCATGGCCTGCAACCTAGGCATCGAACCTGCGATGCCTGGTTCGCAGCCTGCACTCAATCCACTGAGCTACACCAGCCAGGGCCGGGTTTCTTTCTAATTGGCTGCTTTGGCTAAAACTAGAGTAACTGCAATATCATTTGGAAGTTTTCAGGATGGACCTTCCCCGGGTGTGATTCAGTGGAATCCATTGCGGTGAGTATTGCAAGAAAAACAATGCAAGTCATTTTGTCTTAGAATTGAGCTAGGGGTGTGTGTGTGTGTGTGTGTGTTTTATGAGAGTAGACTATTTTTTTAGGGTATTTTGGTTGTTGTTATTTTCAGGGCTTTGCCTCTCCTGCCATTCATCATTCATCTTGGTGATATTTTTCAGGGAAATTTGTTTCAGGCAAGGGCCCAGGGGTGGTCCGTGCTGTAGTTCCCTTTTCTTCCTCCAGGGTTCAATTGATCATTCTGCCCAGTGGATCTATCACTTTCCTTTCAGCTTCTGAGAACTCATCACTCACTTGTCTCCTGAAGGACTTAGATGCCTCTTTCTTCTATTTAGAAAAATACATTTTTGCTAGTAAACTTTTTAAAGAAAGCTTTTAGAAGATTTTTTTTTGTGTGTGTATGTTTGTGTGTGAATGACATAAGGTTCTAGAATAAAGGGATATTTACAGAAAAAAATAGGAAAGGTTGCGAAGGCAGGTATATATTTTTTATTTCAAGGAACTTGCCAATAATGTGCTATAAAAACCCACAGTCTATTAGGGCTTGGATCCATCATCTAAAGTTGGTGTGACTGCCCTACCTGGCCAGTATGGTGCAGTTGGTTGGAATGTTCTCCCATAATGAAAGATCACAGATTTGATTCCCAGTCAGGGCACATACCTAGGTTACAGGTTCAATCCCATGTGCAGGTGCATACAATCCCCGATCCAGGAGCGTATGGGAGGCAACCAGTCCATGCTTCACTCTGACGTTGATGTTTCTCTTTCTTCCTCTCTCTATAAAGCAATGAAAAAATGTCCTCAGGTGAGGATTAAATAAATAAATATAGTCAGTCTGAGACATAGGTCAAACTGTTTATAGTTTTTGTAGAAAGTCAGAAATCAGCAATTCATATATCAGAAATTTTATATAATGTAATTGATATTTGAAAAAAATTAAGTTGGAATGAACAGAACTTGCTAACTTATTGTAATGGTAGTTCCCCCCATTACTCTCCCTCTGCTCTTCCCACCCCCACCTCCCACATTCAATCCTCCCCTGCCCCGTTGTCTTTGTCTATGGGTCCTATACATGTTCCTTGATGACCTTTCCCTTTCTTCCCCCTGTTATCCCCCTCCCCCTTCCCTCTGGTTACTGTCAGTTTGTTCTTTATTTTCATGTCTCTGATTCTATTTTGTTCACTTGTTTGTTTTGTTGATTAGGTTCCACTTATAGGTGAGATTATATGGTATTTCACTGCCTCACTTATTTCACTTAGCATAATGCTTTCCAGTTCCATCCACACTGTCATGAAGGGTAGGAGTTCCTTCTTTCTTTCTGCTGTGTAGTATTCCGTTATGTAAATGTACCACAGGTTTTTTTGATCCATTCATTTACTGATGGGCATGTAGGCTTCTTCCAGCATGTGGCTATTGTAAATTGCACTATGATGTTTATCTTGAATTTAAATTCATCTTCATTAGTATCAACATATATAATAGCTATCAGATATAAAATTAATTGTTTCAGACATCATTCTATGATATATATTTCATATAAATGTGAATGATCATCTAATTCTCTATTCTATGAGGACAGTATTATTATTATTCTGAATTTATGAACCAGGAAAGGGAGGATTAGAGAAGTAAATTAACAGATCATGTAGATAAAATGTGGTGAAGGCTGAGTTCTCAATCAGGCTCCCAAGGCCAGAGTCTGTCCCACAGGTGTCACATCATTCCCGAGTGGGCTCTGAATGTGTCCCTTGTGCCTTTGCTTCCCCTTGTCTCTTGTAGGATGATTTTCATACATCTACTTTCTCCTAGAGCCTCCATTACTTATGACGCTATACTCATTTTCAGCTCATGACTTTGTTTTTTACCTAAGAAAACTGAAGCAATCCATTGAGAACTTCCTTCTACTCCAGCATCGTCAACAGTCACTCACCTAAATCTGTGATTGTATATGCTCGACCTCATCTCTGATGACTATGGAACAACAGCCCTGCAGCCCCTCCCTGGGCACTGGAGTGCACCCCCTTTTACCCACCTAAGGGGAATCCTGCAGCAATTGCCCTTTTTTAGGCATTTTTCATCTTTGTCTTTCTTCTGGCTTATTTTTATAAATCTACAAATATGCTGTCATTTTTTTCTTCTTAAAAAAAAGAAGCTCCTTCAACCCAACATCTATTTTCAACTCCTCTCCCACTTTTTCCTCCCATAATGATAAAACTCTGGGAAAAATTACTTATAATCATTTTCCCAAATTCCTCTCCTCCCATTTGGTTGCGAACTCCCAGTAGGCTCTTTCTTGTCTATTGCTCTTGACAAATCACCAATAACCTTCACATTTCTTTTATTAGTTGATCTCTCAGCTGTATTTGACATTCTTTATCATTGTCTCCTCTTTAGTTTCTCTTTCTTTCCCTCCTTCCCTCTCTCTCTCCTTTCCTTCCTCCGTCCTCTTAAAGCATAGGATGTGGCAAAAGTGGTTCACAGTTGTTCATATGGAAAATAATACAATAATTAATAAATAATTACACAAAAATAAACTCTGCATTTGTCATACAACTCTAAACCTATTTTTGCCCCCACCCTATATATTCAACATACAATCACTTCTTTTCTCTTTTTTCAGTTTTAATTTTAATTTTTTTCAAATTATAGTTGACAATATATTAGTTTCAGGTGTACATCATATGACTTTATCTGTTTAAATTTTGTAATCTAAAAAACAAAATAAATGGAAAAACAAAACAGAAAGTAATGCACAGATGCAGAAAACAGACTGGTGGTTGTCAGAGGGGAGGGAGATTAGGGGCTGGGTGAAAGGGGAAGGTATTAAAATGTACAAATTGGTAGTTACAAAATAGTCATGGGGATTTAAAGTACAGCATAGGGAACACAATAAGTTTCTCTCCTAATCTAGTTTGTGGAACTCATTGTCCTGGTTTCTATCCTACCTTCTTATTCCTTATCTTTCTCACCTTAAAACAAGTGACCCAGGAGTCAAAGTTCCCCTCTCTCCTCTGCCTTGGTGCTCTTGATCCTGCATCATGATTTGCAATACTGTTTGGATCAGCTTTTGGGGGGAACGTTTAGGGCTCTCTTGAACTCACACTCTTTGGTTCTAGCTCTGCATTGCCTTCAAATTCCACACCTGCACCTTTTGTTTTTGCCTCCTGCGTGCCACAGACAAAATGTTTGTGTCCCCTCCAAATTCGTTTATTGAAATCAAATCCCTAACATGATGATATTTTGAGGTGAGACTTTTGGGAGATGATCAGGTCATGATGAATGAAATTCATGTTGTTATAAAAGAGACCTGAGAGAGGTCTCTGAGCCCCTTTCCCATGCCAGGGCACAGAGAGAAGGTGCCAACTATGAACTAGGAAATGGATACTCACCAGACACCGAATCTGTGATGCCTCCACCTTGGACATCTCAGTCTCCAGAATGGGAGACAATGATTTTTGTTGTTTATGTGCCAGACAGTCCAAAGTGTTTTGTTAGAGCAGCCCAAATGGACTAAGACATTATTAGAGGCTTCTCTGTTAATGTCACCTGGAGACCTCTTTGCTGGTGCCTGCCACCCATCCATACTTGTGCAACCCAGAAGAGGGTTAATTTAATGTCATGTGCAGGTGAAAGCCAGTGGATAAATTTTTTCTTTTTTCCCACTTTTTGGCTGTTCTATCACAGCCACGTTTGCTATCCCATCTCATGATGTTTTAGGTTTCTTTATTCCTTCACAGTTCTTCTAAGAATGAAAGCAAGAAAAGAATACCATACACATTCTGTAAAATACTCTAAAAATAGCCCTAAAATATTATATCTTTTTATTAGATTCCAGAATTGTCCATAACAATAATATTCCACAATCTTATTTTGGGTTGGATATTCTCAGTCTGTCTACTATGTTAAATTATACTCATTATATTCCCTCTGCTTCTATAATCTACTACAGATAATAAATGATGGCTTTTTCTCTTTCCCAATTTACTTTCCAGTTTCTAGTTAAACAATTACAGATATCTTACCTTTATGTAGGTAGTATTCCAACTTCTTATTAGTGATTTGATCTTACGTTTATCTTAGTGCACCATTATGTTTCTTCTCTCAGTTCTTGCTAGCTTTTGTTAATCATCTACTTTAAACCTCCCTTTCAGTTTCCCACTGCAAGTGTCTCTGACCCATACTTTCTCATCCCCAACCCATACCATTCACATTTTATACTATCTGATTTTGGATTTTATTGAACCATAATTCTAAGAACTCAGAACACATCTGGACCTTTAAAAGGCTGAAGCAAAAGTAGTTCGAGAGAAAATAGAATGGTGAATAAGGTGAGAAATACCTGACATGTCTTTGTTTAGCACTGAAAAGTGAAAAAAATTATTCTTTATTATTCAGTTGGACATTTTCCCATTCTCTTCCAAGCTTTTGAAGCTCCTTTCTATGAAATTTTATAATAACAAACAGCTTGTCTCATGGTTCCCTCCCACTCTCTCCTACCTTTGCACTCTTGCCAAAGAACAAAAGTGAAAGGGCAAGTACAAAAGCAAATGTCAAGGAACCGTGTGTCACCAAGATTTAATCACCCCATTTGGCATATTCCATGTCTGATTTATTTGTCTAGCTCCATCTTTAAACCTACCATGCCAGATTTTATGTATGTCATATGGAGGGGTATGTAAGAGTTTTAGTCATTTGTTAAATAACAAAAGTAGCATAATTCAAGTTCCACTTTTTTTCTAAACACAAACACACATGGACATACAATTGTTTCCTTTATTTATAATCATGTATTTCCTGAACTGATTGCCTTAACTTCAGTTGTCTGCCATGGTTGTGATGTGGCCAAGTTGTTTGTACCTTACTACTTTAATTTTCCTTATATACATTATATTGATTTCTAATATCTCTCTGTAATCATTTTTATTTGGCACCACACTTCTCTAGCTGCCTTTGTCAAAAGCTGGCTCCCAAAAAATTACAACAAAACTTTTTGATATGACAAAGCTAAATTTATTGCTTAACAGGCAAGGGGAAACATCACCTTACAAAAGCTTGATGGTGACTCAGAGATTTGTAAATACAGGTCTTTCAATGTAAGAACTCGATTAGAATTGGGTAAGAATCATGATATGAGAGTTCAAAATTGTTGGAAACAGCAGATGAGGATTTTGAGACGGAGACTCAAGGAATCTTATGTTATAATCCCTATAATCCCAAGGATAGCATTGGAAGAGTAAAGCAATGCTAATGAAGACAGAAAAAAGCAGAACCACATTAATGAAGACAGTAAGAGATGACTTTGATTTCTACATCCTGGCTGAGGGTTGGGATTGACAGTTTGATTCTCACCTTCTGCCTTATGTATGTCCTTGAAGAACTGAAATGCCTAAAAATAAATGTGCCTTTTCTGACATCCTCATCATGAACAGAGTGATGATTATTTTCTATCCAGTGGTAGGTGTTGCCTAGTACAAAGTTTGAACACACTGGTCTCTCTGGTCAACTTTTTATGTTGCTAAGTTACACCTAGTGTCTGGATTACCCTTGATTCTATTGCCATTTTCACAATTGTGGCTGCTACCCAAAAGTTAGCATGCTCACTCCCCTTCAAGTAATGTACCAGTGTTGTTTTTTATAAAAACTTTGAAGAGGTGGCATATCACTAAAGTGAACAGTCCACTTCTTGTGCTATTGGTGTTAAGAAAACATATTTTCAGTTAATTAGAGTGAGAGCTACTTCCTTATGATTTGTACCTATTGGTCCTAATTAAACCTTTTGGGGCCATGGAGAAAAGACTTAGCAATACCATATATATTATCTTCAAACACTGAAGAAAACTGAATGATTGTTCTTGATTTCTTTTCTTTTTTCCTGCTAAACTTTTTAGGACAAACATTTGAGTTACTTTACAGTCCTGATTGTCCTCTTGTTCTCCTTTTGAAATGCTTCAGATCATCAATATTTCAGTTTTGAAATATTGTTCAAGCAGGACACTTAAAACTGAATCCTCACATTGCTTTCGGACAGTAAACCGGGAGCAGAACTATAAATAACTTCTTTGGTCCTCGATCCTATTCATGAAACAAAAGAATAAATTATCTTTTGTGGATGCCATATCACATTACTTTGCATAAAAGTTAATATCAAAAAGGACCCAGGAGTTGTTCCCAAGTGTCTAGTGGCCCCATCTGATCGAAAGCTTTGTAGGGCAGTACAATCAGGTGCTTAGCCACATAGGTTCCAGAACAGCATTATTGAGATTTTAACCCCAGCTTTACTGATTACTGGTTAGGCAAACTTGGGCCACTAATTAACTGTTTGACTCTTAGTTTTGAAATTGAAAACAGGATTAGAAAAATATTTATTTCATTGGATACAATGAGGATTTATGTGAGTAAATGATGTGAAGTCCTAAGAACAGTGGCTGATGTGTAATAGAGGGCTGATAAACAATAGCATTTACTATATTTTAGGTAGCTCTATTTTTCAAAATGAAAGTAGCCTTTTATTATAAAAATGATATATGTACATCATTATAAAATCAATTCACATGTGAAAATTATAGAGAAAATATAATTTCATAACCCAGTATTTACCACTGTCAGAACTCTATTTACTATTTTCTACATAGTTCTCTGTCTGTATACAGATACATTTATAAAATTTTATGAAATGAAATTTTACACATACGGTCTTGTATATTATTTATTATATGACCATCTTTCCATGTCAATTTTTACAGCTTTATGCCAGAGATCAGGAAAAAATTTTTGGAATGGGCCAGAGAGTAAACATTTTATTTAGCCTTGCAAGTCACATCAGTCTCTGGTACATGGTATTTCTTGCTTTCTCTTGTTGTTGTTTGTTTCCTAGCACTTCACACAAACTGTTTGTTATCCAACAGGCTGTACAAAAAAGAGGTCATGCCAAATTTGGCCTACAGCCCAGAGTGTGTCAACCCCTGATCCATACAATGACTTTCCAATAAATAAATTGCACAAATGATCATCTTTATTAAACTTTTCCATTACTTACATTTTCCCTTATTTTAACAAACTGGGATGAATTTTGAACAAAATTTTATACAGAATTTTTTTGGGAACAATTTTGCTCTTTCTTCAGAGAAAACTTTAAAACTGGAATTGCTGGGTTACATCTTTTGATACATATTGAAAATATCTTTTAAGCTAAGTATAAGACATTAAGTTAGAAACCATATTCTGTCATCTAAATTGTTGGGTATTCTCTATAGCTTCTGATATTGGAAAATGTCTTCAGTGATCTCACGTGTAAGTCATTGCTGAGTTCAAAGCAGAGTAGAGTAGCATGCAATTACCTACCTACTTTTACTTTGCCATAATATATTTTGAAATTGTTTGGAACTTTTTAAAAACAAGAACTGAATTCTACATAACTGTACTTACATCAAAAACACATTTTTCTCAGCTAAATTCCAATAATCACAGAGGTTATCAAAAGACTAACAGAAAACAACAGGATGATTTTCTTTCTTAATGGCTTACACACCTTCTTTGAACTATGCTTAAATATGTTTCTGATTAGTATCACTCCATAGCCTACAGTTTGTGGAGTCCATTGCTTATGAGTTGTGAGTGCTTTTCCATGGGGTTACTCTGTCATGCACTGGGAATATATTCATGAAGAGGGTCTCATTGTCCCTGCCCTCAGTTCCAGTGGGGAGCATACAAGTCGTCCATTAGACAACACTCTGAAAATGAACATGAAATTCTTACAAGTCAAGGCTTCATTTATGTGGAAGCCATATTTGAGAATCTACCATCTTTAAAACTCTGCAAAGATGACTGACTGGAATGTTTCCCCCACGTGGTCTCGAATACCCTGGGAGACCCAAATGAAGTAGAGTCATTATGTCACTTCCAATTACCAAATGGGAATAGAGCTAACCTTATGAATGAAGTCTTTTTTTTTTAAACCAATGTACCAGAGTGGTGTTCTTTTTATTGTTGTTCTATTACAGTTGTCACAATTGTCCCCCATTGCTCTCCCCTGCTGTACCCCTGCCTGCTCCTACAACCAACCCCCACCCTGTTGTCCATGTCCATGGGTCATTTATATATCTGTTCCTTGACTAGACTCTTCCCCTTCTTTCCCGCCTTATCCCACTCCCCCACCCCTATGGTTGCTGTCTATCTGTTCCTTGTTTTCCATGTTTCTGGTTTTATTTTGCTCATTTGTTTGTTTTGTTCATTAGCTTCCTCTTATAGATAAGATCATATAGTATTTGTTTTTCACTGACTGGCTTATTTCACTTAGCATGATGCTCTCCAGTTCCATCCATGCTGTCACAAAAGGTAGGAGCTCCTTTTTTCTTTCTGCTTAGTAGTATTCCATTGTGTAAATGTACCAGTTTTTTAATCCACTCATTTACTGATGGGCACTTAGGCTGTTTCCAGCACTTGGCTATTTACTGTAAATAACACTGCTATGAATATAGGGGTGCATAGCCTCTTTTGAATTGGTGATTCAGGATTCTTAGCGTATAATTCCAGCACTGGAATTGTTGGGAGAAACAGCTCCATTTTTAGTTTTTTGAGGAAATTCCATACTGTTTTTCACAGTGGCTGCACCAGTCTGCATTCCCACTAACTGCACTAGGATTGTCTTTTCTCCACAACCTCTCCAACACTTGTTGTTTGTTGATTTGTTAATGATGGCCATTCTGACAGGTGTGAGGTGGTATATCATTGTGGTTTTAATTAGCATCTCTCTGATGGCTAGTGATGCTGAGCATCTTTTCATATGTCTCTGGGCCCTCTGTATGCCCTCCTTGGAGAAGTGTCTATTCAGGTCCTTTGCCCATTTTTTAATTGGATTGTTTGTCTTACTAGTGTTGAATCACATGAGTTTTATATATTTTGGAGATCAAACCCTTGTCTGAGATATCATTAGAAAAATATGCTTTCCTGTATGGTTGGTTCCCTTTTCATTTTGATAATGTTTTCCTTTTCCATGCAGAAGCCTTCTAATTTGATGTAGTCCCATTTGTTTATTCTTCCCTTTATGTCTCTTGCCCTAGAGGATGTATCAGTGAAAATATTGCTGTGTGGGATATCTGAAATTTTACTGCCTGTGTTTTCCTCTAGGACTTTTATGGTGTCACAGCTTATGTTTAAGTCTTTTATCCATTTTGAGTTTATTTTGGTGTATGATGTAAGTTGCTGGTTTAGTTTCATTTTTTTTTTTTTTTTTTGCATATACCATTCCAGTTCTCCCAACACCATTTGACGAAGAGGTTATTTTCACTTCATTTTATGCTCCTGCCCGCATGTCAAATATTAATTGACCATACAGACATGGGTTTATTTCTGGGCTCTCTATTCTGTTCCATTGATCTTTGTATCTGTTTTTATGCCAGTACCAGACTGTTTTGGTTATAGTGGCTTTGTAATACAGTTTGACATCAGGTATTACCATCCCTCCTATTTTGTTCTTTCCCAAGACTGTTATGACTATTCAGGATCATTTTTGGTTCCATATCAACTTTTGAAATATTTCTTCTAAATCTGTGAAATACGTCGTTGGTATTTGAATGGAACTCTTACACATACGGATTGAACAGAAAGCTAAAACTATAGACTTACCCATTTTAATTAATAAGTTCACAGTGATTGTGGTTCTGGTTTCTAAGACCAGAGTATGGTTTTTTTGTTTGTTTGTTTGAGTTACACAGATGGGAAATTTAAGAAAAATTAAATGTTTTAATTAAAGAAAATTAGAACATTTTGGTATTAAGAAAACTGTTCAAAAATCATGAAGAAGATTTTGAAAATATCATTACTTTAGAAAACTATGGTTCTTTTTACTGGATCTGGTGAATTCTTGGTTTCAATGGCTGGCTGCATTTTGTGTACCGAGTGCCATTTATGTCACTCAGTGGAGCTAAATCATTTGAAAGATTTTAGAACTGAAAGTACTGCTGTGGGAATATTGTTATAATGGAATGTATCAGTTTTTATACCAAGGAGACAAGTGAGTCCTGGACTTATGTAGGTTATATAGGTTATGTAAGAGTCTTGATGGGGATGAAATGAAACTTCCTTCCTGTGATCCATTTCGGTCCTTGAAACTGTATTTCACCACTTGAGAATAAATCTATCAGATTTATTTTCCGAGCCATAGAAATGTCTCCCCCACACAAGAACCTAGATTCTCAATACTAACTCAGGTGTTCCTTGTTGCAATAATTGTCATTTCTTTAAATTAGATTTTATATTGTGCTTTTAACTACATCAAATAATATAAAATGTAAACTTATTCTTTTTACTTGAAAGCATATTTATTATTATTTGGTAAATTTAAGAACACACACGAGTTAAGTAAAAATTACATGTAATGTATAATTTGGAGGAAATTTTGAAAGATGGAAATCAGTCTTTGATCTGCCCCCACGATACCTTTGGCAGAGGTGCAGGTATTTTTATTCTCTCTAATATCCTTCTAAGTGACCTATTCTTTGTATCTTCAATGGGGTTCCAGATATATTTTGAATATAGATTGAATCATTAAAACACATCCTTTACTAAGTAAATTGGTATGCAGTTCTAGAATATTTACTGCTATTTCCATGAAGTTGGGACAATGCTGTATAATTAGCTCTGTATGCTCAGTGCCAACCTGAGAGCTTGACAAATGGTAGATACTCAATAATCATTAAGTGGAAGAATGGAGCTGGGCTAGAGGCCTCAAGCTACTGCGTACGTGATTTAAGTAACAATGAAATAATTGAGAGAAGACTAGAGTGAGATTCTTCTAAATTATGTAGAATACCTTTGTGAAGATTCTGTAAACTTATAGGAATTTTATTTTAAATAAGATTCCTTCCTAAACAGGGTTTGAGTATTGCCAAGTTTAAGGAATTTATACATTCACCAGCTTTCTTTGATATAAATTTTACCTGGGATGTCTGTCAATCTAAAAGAAAGTGTTATTTTCTTATGTATCATTCACAGTCCAATACAGAATTAAATAAATGAGATAAACTCAAATAAAATCATATTGCAGGTGGCTATGTTCTCCAATGTTCCCACCTTACCCAATCCTAGCCCTATGTGGATGTCTTGTCTTAATTGTGGGAAATATGGAGAGGCTTCTATCCAAGTCTGTGAGCTGTTTTTTAGTTTGAGATCCTGCGACTTATACCTGGAACTCAAGTACTCTAGTTTCTTCTCTTTTAGGATCTAAAGGCCAGTGAACACCTACTGGTTGCTCACCCAAAGCTGTGTGTTGACCACCCTGCTGATAGTGAAATCAAATATTACATGAAGTAATATGAGATTTCTATGAGATTATGAGTAATATGAGGACTCCTAATATGGGAAGGGGCCCTATTTCATTCATTTCCCATTTACAGTTTTTCTTAGATTCTCTACTATCTTATTCCATCAGGGAGTCACTTTTTTCTTCCATTAGAAACATTTTATTCAGCTCTAGACTAGATTTCCTATCAATTTTCAGCAAGACCATGAGAACACTACTGGCATTCTCATATCTTATCTTACACAAAGTCTTCAAGTAGCATTGGATTAAAAACAATGAGATAAATCTCTGGTTTGTTTATAATTTTTAGAAAATATTATAAAATATTATTAGTTCTAAAATAAGCTTTTAAAAAACTAATTGAATAGAGAGTAACTAGGAAAGATTTATTTCAAAACATGCATTTTTTTCTTAAATTTAAAATCAATATTTTATCTCATTCTTAAACTCAAAACCAATATTAAGTACAGTAAAAGAAAAAAGCAAAACTGTAACTATTAGCATGAGAAGAAGAGCTGAGCCATTTCATTTCAGAAACATGGATTACTCAACATAGAGGCTAAACAAGTAAAGAGGTGAAACTAAAACCTAAAGTTCCTGACATCTAGAGAGCAGAGGAGCCACAAGAGTGTTATCTTTAAGACACAGTTGAACAGGTGAGGAAGCAAAATCTATAAGTAAACAGCTGAAGCTCCCAATAGAGAGAGGGGAAAGAGTCAACTCTTCAGCCTGAGAAAATCCACATGTCCAGAATATCAGAGTAAGAATGAGAAAGAGAAAGCATTTTTTCTCCAGAGCCTCTCAGTTGAATTTCTCCATTACCAGCCAAACTGCCCTTATCTTCTGTGTCCTTCTCAGACTTCTACGTGATCACTCTACTTCCATTCCTGTTCCTCTCCTACCCATCCTCAAAATGGGAGCCCAAATGACCTTTTAAAATATAGATCAGATGATGAACTGCTTCTGCAAAAAAGTCCCCAATGTTTTTTCTTTGCTTGTGCACTAAAGGCAAAACTCCATATGTAATTAGGCTCCTTCCCATCTCTCTGACCTCCTTTCTAGCCCTTCCTCCCAAATTTCCAACTGTTTAGCTGCACTGACAAGCTGCCTGCTCCTCAAACCTGATGTGCCTTTCCTTCTATACATCCTAAGGAACTGACATCAGTTCCCACCTCAGGGCCTTTGAACTTGCTACTCTATTTTCTTGAACTGTACTTCCTCCAGTTCTTTCCATGAGTAAGTTGGTATTTAAGCCTCAGCTAAAATGGCACCTTCTCAAAAAAATCACCTCACTACCTACTTTCTAAATATCATCATTTCTCGTCCCCCCCATAGAACTTAATTGCATTTAAAATTTTCATTTCTTCCCTTCTTTCCCTCCTTCTATCCTTTCTTCTTTCCTTCTTCCTGCCTTCCTCCCTTTTTCTCTTTCATTATTCTATTCTCTCTTCCCCTAGCCATCTGTTCCCTCTTCTTTTATATTATTAACTATTTAATTTTTCATTGCATGCTTTCTTTATTATAAGCACACACAAACATGAAATATGTCTTACTTCTTTGCCATAATACTTTTTTTATTATTTTTTAAATTATATTTTATTGATTATGCTATTACAGTTGTCCTGATTTTTCCCCCTTTATCCCCTCCACCCAGTGCCCACTACTACCTCAGGCAATCCCCCCACCATTATTCATGTCTGTGGGTCATGCCCATAAGTTCTTTGGCTTCTCCACTTCCAATACAGCATTTTATGTCCCCATGGCTATTCTGCAACTACCTATCTGTACTTCTTAATCCCCTCACCTCTTCACCCATTCTCCCCCTCCCCCTCCCATCTATAAACCATCTGGTAACTGACTTCTTTTCTCTTGCTGCTTTTAAAAGTCTCTCTTTATCTTTAACATTTGGTCTTTTAATTATTATGTGTTTTGAAGTGGGCCTCTTTGCAGCCATCATAATTGGGACTCTCTGTGCTTCCTGGACTTGCATGTCTATTTCCTTCACCAAATTAGGAAAGTTTTCTTTCACTATTTTTTCAGATTGATTTCCAATTTCTTGCTCATTCCCTTCTCCTTCTGGCACCCCTATGAGGTGAACGTTGGACCTCTTAAAGTTGTCCCACAGACCGTTTATATAATCTTCATTTTTTTGGATGTTTTTTCTTCTTGTCAATTAGTTTATCCTTTATTTCTGACTGGGTCTCTTTTATGCTGTTGAGGTCCTCACTAAGTTTCTTGAGCATCCTTAAAACAGTGTTTTGACTACTGAATCTTATAGATTGCCCATCTCCATTTCATTTAGCTCTTTTTCTGGAGTTTTGACCTGGAGTTTTTTTCATTTGTCTCCTCATTTTGGCAACCTCCCTGTGTTTGTTTCTATCTATTAGGTAGAGCTCCTTTGACTCCATGTATTGGTAGTGTGGCCTAATGTAGGAGGTGTCCTATAGGGTCCAGTGGCACAGCCTCCTCTATCACCCAACTTGAGTACTCGAGGTATGCCCTTCAGAGGGTGGAGTACACCCTCTTCTTGTAGTTGAGCATTGGTTGCTGTTGGCAGATCAATGGGAGAGATTTACCTGGGCCAGCCAGCTGCAAGGACTGGCTGTGACCACTGTCCACCAACCTCTACCATCCATGGAGAATCATCAAGGTGTTGGTGCTCTGACTTGGTCTGTACCTGTTCACTGTGTGTGCTGGCCCTGGGGTTTGCCAGGTGGTGCGGGCCAAGGTCATCCCCCACCCGTGTTTCACCTTGGGTACCTTACCTGAGCTGTAAAGCAATGTGAGATGGCTGCTACTTGTGCTGGGCTTGGAAATTCCAAGATGAGGCCAAGCTGTGAATCTAACCCGGCTAGGGTTCACTGAAGTCAGCTGTTGCTTGTTTCATAGGATTTAGGAGCCAAGACCAGCCATTCTTATGGAAAAACAGCTTTGATGGGCCTGTCAGATGGATGGAGCAGAGCCTCTGGGGATCTCCAAGGTAGGCCAAACAGTGTTAGCCAAGTTGATAGAGTCTCAGATATGGCCCCAGCCTACTGGCTCTATGGGGAGAGGGTTTAGGAAAGGGACAATAGCCTCTGCTCACCTTGATGCCAGACACTTCAGTTTCTTCCTGCATGCCACTAGTGCTTTTCAAACTGCTATCCCAATGCTGGCACTCGGATAGGGTGAGTCTGAGTAGGTGAGTCCATGTGTGGGTTCTTTAAGAGAACTGCTGGGGGCTCTAGCAATTTCTTCCACTGACTTAATCCCTGCTGTTTTTTGCAGCCAGAAGTTGTGGTGACTTATCCTCCTAGAACTGGAATCCTGGGCTGGCGGGCCTAGTATGGGTCTGGCACTCCTCATTCCCAAGAAATCCCTCCTGAATTTTTGTGCACGTGCGTGTAGGTCCAACCTGTTCCATGTCTGCCCCCCTTTTATCAGTCTGGATGGATGTGATTTCTTACATTCCGTAGTTGTCAGACTTCCATTCAGCTCAATTTATGACATTCCTGAGTGATGGTTTTCTATATTTTAGTTGTAATTTTGATGTATGGTAATTCTTAATACTTAGAAAACTGCTTGGCAATCAATTAAAAACTGATTGATTGAGTCACTCCTGTCCTAATGCGTATTTCCCACAAATCCTCCTCCCTTACCAATCTGTGTGGGTGCCTTGAATAAAGCTGTTACGGGCAACCCAAAGAACTGAGACTAAAGTAATTCTTATATTATCAGTACTAATATTGTGAAGCAGTTTCTTATCTATGTTGTAAAGCGGTTTTTTTTTTTTCAGTAAAAACACACTGCAAAGCCTGTTTTTTTTTTAGTAATCCCTCTTGTGGGAACTTGTTTCCCATAAATAGCCAGAAATCCTGACCCTTTTCAAAGCTATTTGAAATTCAACACATTAAATGTATCCTTTTACTATTAAACTCCATTAAATAATGCAAAATATTTGTAGTCAAGTTTTTTTTTTTTTCAGTGTGAATTAGAAGGTGAATTTCTGAGTGTCTAGGAGATATAAGATATTTGGGTGGTAAAGGAAAGACATTCAGGTGACTGAGTATTGAGAGGATGGAAGACGAGGTGGGGTGGTACAATGACTAGGTGACATAAGATTATGTAACTAGGGGACAGAATGAAGAAGGGAAAAGAGGGAGAGGCCATCTTCCAAGATCTGAACAGAGCTGACCTTGTACTTGTTCTATCTCTGGATAGGGATAGAGACAAGAGGTTTGGGTAGGGGGTTTCAGGAAGAGACAGATAAGGAGACAACAGAAATTTAGAGACTCAATTAGCATTCAAAGTAATTCTGTGTCTCTTCTGCTTATTCACAGGTTGACATAGACTATGAAGTAATTTTTTCTTGGACCTCAGCCTTGCAGAGTGCTTACCACCATCCTGAGACCTGAGGGATGGTACCACCCATACCAGCTTCTGGTTCTTCTGGGGAAGAATGCAGGTCAGCAGTATTGTGTTGGTACAACTTATCTCTTTTACTGAAGAGGAAAAAAGTCAAAACATGAAATACCCTGAGTGTGATGTGGTTGAAAAAGTTTAACTGTGTGCTCATAGATATCTTGAAAGACAAACTCTAATAATTGTTGGAAATCTGACTTTTCTTACTCTGTTCATTTATGCACAGTTTGGTTTCTGTAAAGTTGTATGTGTTTTATGGCAGAAACCCGTAATAACAAACACCCACCCCACTGTGGAGGAAAGCAAACAACACCGCAGCTTGGGAAATCATCCCATTTTGATTACTCCAGAGTCCCCAGATGGCTCTCCTTCAAGCAGGGATGTGATCATCACACCATATGTCAAGTCCTATGGGAACAAAACTTTCAACGAAACATTTTCAAGTCTTAAAGGCAAAAAAAATATGTTTAGTTTATAAAAGAAATGGGTATTATAACACAAAACTGTTTTCCTGAGTTCATTTTATTAGCTTAGTTATAACATCTAAACAGTTAAGGAATGGTTTCTGGAAAACTATCAGGGTTAGAGTCCCAGAGTCTTCCTATCCACTCCCTTTTCCCTCTTCTCTCTAAAGTGTTAGCAGATGATTCCTCCTCCAGCTCCCAGCCCTTTATTCATTATGAGGGGGTTCCCCCAAATCAATCTCTCATTCTCTGTTTTAGCCTCTGCTCCTGAGGGCCCTGAACAACTTTCAGGTGGTAGTGAAAGTAGTCTAAGAAAAGAGGTGATAGGATGAGGTTTGGGACAGGTGCATGTATCGCCTTGTGAGTAAAATGAACACAACCCTCTATTGCATGTAGGGTAAAATAATCCCTGCGGAAGGTGACTAATTGCTAAAGTTTTTTTAGTCCAATTGCTAAAGATTTTACCAGTAGTGACCTGGGAAATAAATGCCCTCGAGGGTGCAAGGAGTAGGGCATTTGAAGAAACCATAAACAGCAGAATGAGTTGCTCATCAATAAATGGCACTGGTCCCGGCAGAGAGGTAATAAGGAACTGTGGGTCGTTAGCGGACAGTTCCAGGCTGAGTGAGAGCCAGTGGTGAAAGAGGGAGCATGAGCGTGGCTGAGGTGGAGACTGATGCCTAATGGTTATAGCTGCAGAGCTCCAGAGACATTTCAGTGTTCCTGCAAGGCAGGCCAGCTATTCCAAGGTCAGGGCCCTGGCTGGAAAAACCTTAGAGCCTGTATCATGGGATAAAAACATGCTCATGGAGGCCTCTGAAGATTCTCGCTGAATAAAAATATTCCAAACTGTCAGAGCTTGTCGATGGTGTGGTATCTTCAAGGGGACAGGGAGAGGTTGACCTTTTGTCTTGCTCTCCTTCACCCTGGGTGCCACAGAGGTATGGGGAATCTTGGTTGTGGGTGGAAGAGTGGGCTGGGGTCTGCCACGAGCTGCTTTTGGCAGGAGCACTGGCTGCTCCTACTAAAGCTGGCTGTCCTCTCCTTAAGTTGGCAGTGCCATGGTTGTTGGTGGAAAGTGTAGCCAGCTCCTAGAGTTCATGTACATGGCAGAACACACTGAATATCTGTAATTTAAACACATATAATGCACTTTTAACCCCAAATTCTTGAGCTGATGCATCCTCTCTCCCAGAATGGGCAAGACAACCAGACTCACATGGGGGCAGGCTTCTTAATACTCTTACCAGTGTGGAAATAAGCAAAGTCCACCAAAAATGATAAAAAACAGAGGCTATTTATTCAGAGTTTGCCATAGCAAGAGTCAGTCTCTGTCACTTCCACATAGATTCAAAGTTAGGCAGACAAGTAGGGAAACCTTGTAATGAAAAAGGGAGGGCTTCAGGTGTGCCTTCATTAGACGTTGTTGGCATGGCGAAGCCACAGGTGGACTAGCTAACTAAATGTGAGCCATGTCATGTGACTGGTATAGGAGTGTATTTGACTTTCTCTGGTTGATCCTCAGAAGCAAGAGCAAAAGGGAAAGAAACTGCTGGTAACTGAGCAAGTCTCTTGAGGAGATTGTAGAAAATTGGAATAATTTCTTCCTTAAATCTTTGGTATTGGTCATCAGTGTTATCATCTGGACCTGGTGCTTTCTGCTTAAAGGTGATTACTCATCAATGGAATTTCCTGAATAGATATAGGCATGGTTTGAGCTCATTTTCATGTCTGGAACCCATTGATTGAAAGGTGACAAGGTCCATAAGATTATGTAACACCATGAAAAATGTAAGCTCTAATTTTTCTCTAAGCCCTTTCCTGAAGTTCCTATGAACCTGTCTTTGAGTCTACCCTACACAGGTCATGTTAATACAGGTTCTTTTCAAAGTAAACACCAATAGAGATAGTTATTTTGGAATGTGTGAGCTCTTCCTGGAAATGTCTCCTAAAGTTTACTCTTCTGCTCTTGCATAGTATTTTGAAACCAGCTGAAAGTTGATAGTAACTTATTTTCTGCTTAATCTATTGGAATAGTTTTTGTTTGTTATATGTTATTCATCCTTAGTTGACGTGTTCACAAGGATGGCTGCTAACTGTAGCTTCTCGAAGATATTGGTGTCTAGGATGGCTTATCTTGACCTAATTGGGGTTCAAAGCAGTAAAAATCCTATTAGTATGAAAGGATTTGGCACTACATTTTATGGCAAAAGTGGTAAAATTTTATCTGTGTTAATATAGATGAAGAGGTGTATTGAGGGTGAGGACATGGCAGACCAAGCATTGTTGTGAACACCATTAGGGTTGAGAATGAGGAACACAAAATTGTGTAATTCTTAAAGGAAGAAAATGACAGACTTGGGCTATTAAACCTTTGCCAAGGCATGGTCAAAAGACTGGACAATTTTATGCTTCCCTAAATTGAATTTTCTTTTCTTTTTGGCTTGTAGATTCAGTGTTTTTGCAGTTTGTCAGTTTTAAAATGTAGTGTGAATTCATAGACTCACTAAGGTTCTTACATAAATGTTAGGGCATTGATTATGAAAGTGTAGGATCCTAAGAATTGGAATGGGGACTTGGGAAGGATTTGGATGACTGTGAATAATTCTTTTTTTTAAATTATTTTTTATTTGAATCATTGTTCAAGTACAGTTTTCTGCCTTTTACTCCCATTCCAGCCCACCCACCCAGACTGTGAATAATTCTAATCCTTTACTACCACTCCCCTGCCACCCCAGCTTCCCTCGATAAAAGAAGCAGCCCTTCCTCCATCTAGTAAGCCTGATCCTACCTTGTCTGGAGATATGTAGTCACCTCATTTGGAGGTATCACCTCACATGAGCATGCTGGTTTCCCTCCTGTCTCATTCTCACCATCCCTACTATATCCAGAAATATGAGCAGACCTATGAAGAGTAGACTGACACACCAGAAGGATTTTAATCTTTTGTGCAATCTGCAATTACATCATTGGAAATAGGAAATATATTTGGGGATAAAGAAGTTGGTCTAGCCCTGGCTGGTGTGTCTCATTGGATTGAGTGTTGGCCTGTGAATCAAAGGGCCACACATCTGATTCCCAGTCAGGGCACATGCCTGGGTTGTGGGCCAGGTCCCCAGTGGGGGGTGTGGGAGAGCAACCACACATTGATGTTTCTCTTTGTCTCTCTCTCTCTCCCCCTTTCCCACTCTAAAATAAAGATAAAATAAATAACTAACATCTTTAAAAAAAGAGGCTAGTCTAGATAAGGAGAAATATAATTTTGAATTGGGTTGACAACTTTGTTATTTTGAAGTATCTAGAATAGATCCTAGCTCAGATCAGCTGGTTGAGACCTAGCCTCTATGGAGGCTTATGTTAAGTGAATTTGAGATGCCAGTAATGAAGAGGCAGGAATTCAAGACTTTGGAAAATGGGAGTGTTGGAGTGGATTGTTTCATAACCAATAACAAGTGGTTACCAATAGGATTTTTACTGTGTTTTTTTTAAAAAATTCATCTCCTATTCTATATGAACTGAGGCCTAGAAGACTGTGTGTAATTTAGAAGTACTTTGATGAGCAGTCTATCAGTAATCTTACAAAATATTGTAGTGGTGAACTTATTCAGTTTCCAGATGAAGTGGAGATGATGGTATCTCAAAATAATGCTGCCAGTAATAAAACTAAATTTTCAGAGGCAAGGTTAGCATGATTACTATAATATTCCCATGATAGTCAGAAGAGGCAGGCCCACTAGGGGTCATTGATGGTGGCTAATGAAGCTAGTTATCTATAGGAATGAAAGAGGTGGGCCTCTTATTAAAATCCTACGTGGTCTGATTAAAAAAAAAAAACCTCTTCTTGGTCTGCTACTGTGCTATTTAATGGTGATGGTTTACTGGATAATGGGAAATAGACACTGGCTCTAGGTTTACTTAGTTCCCAGATATCCAGAAAGTCACCATGGTTCTATCATTCAGAAATATTACAGGGAGGAAGGGACATTTGAAGTTTAGGTGTTAATGGAATTTATGTATAGCTACACCTGACAGTGGCACATGGGTTCCAGAAAGCCACGTGCTGGTTATTTTCTTCAGTGGCTGAATGAGTAGTTGGAATACATGTACTCAGTGCTTGTATTTTCATACAGATTCCTGGCCCACTGAATGAGTTCAATTAAGGTGATGTGTCAGGAGGTCCCCAAAACTACCCTAGCAAATTTAATGATTTGCTAGGCGTACACACAGGATTAAGCATGTAATCATACCCATGGAGAGATGTATTACGGTGAATGAACACAGAGCAAGACCAGTAAAGGAAAATGGTACATGGGGCAAATATGGGGAAACCAGAATCCTCACCTGGTGGAGTCACACAGGACGTGCTTACTGCCAGCAGTAGATTGTGACTACATAGGTGAAATGGTGCCAACCAGTGGAGCTTCTAAGACTCTCAATGCCCAGAGTTTTTACTGGGGGTTAGTTAAGTAGGCAGATTTTGCCTGGTACCTACCAAAATTCTGGACTCCCAGAGGGAAGCACATGTCAGCATAAACTACACTTTCATTTGTCCAAACAGTGTGGCACCCTGAGCCACTCTTATCACTCAGAGTGCTGGCAACCTTCCTCAAATGGAAGTTCCTGGACACCAACCAAGGGCAAACATTGTGAGTGTGGCTTCTAAGGATCACAGTCCTGCGGTGTTTGTTCTTTTCTGCACAGGCAGGGATACCCAAGGGAGATCCACCCCAGGGAAACTGCAGGGACTGCTGCTACCACTGGCACTACCTGTTGTTAACCCCTAAATTGACCTTCCCTTTTGTCCTTTGCAGAGTGTGGATGGGTCTTGGAAAATAATGGGGGATTATTGAAAGTATAATCAGCTCTTGACTGATTATAGCTACTCTTCCAGATGTAGGTCCTTTACTGAAATAAATCAGTAAAGCCTTGTATAGCTGTCAATGTGGTAAATGTATCAATTTTCTTCATCCCCAAAGCAGAGAATGCTACAAATATTTTGTTTTCAATTAAGAGAGACAGCAGTTCTTCAAAACATAGTCAACTCACTTGCTCCAAGTCATAATGTGGTCTGAAGGTGCCTTGATCATCTCAGCATTGCACAGGACGCCATGCCCACCCATTATGAATAAGGCACTCTGACAGAGACAGGTAAGCGTGGATTAGCAGGTTTCCTAAATAATTTGATGAAACCCATGTGTGGCAGAGGTTGGGTGATAAACCCATTGCATGTTTAGCATCCTGATACCTTCATGAAGTTCTGGGAATGAAGATAATCCTCAAAGTGAGAGACAATTTGCTGCATCTTGTACCTCATACCTCCTAGAAAGAGAACATATGGTTGGTCTGTTTTAGAATTTTGGAAGCAAATGGTGAACCAAAGAAAACATAAGGCTGTGTGGTACCTAAGTTTGTTAGGACTGCAATGCAAGGATCTGTGAAAGATTAATATACTTGATAAGACTATGTCCAGCTCTGTACGAGAATCACGTTGTAGGTTCCTATAGTTTTGGGGTTAAGCCAGTAAATAGTTATTCTCCTTTTGAAGAATAGCTATTTGGCCCAGTTTGAGACTAAATTCCTGTCCATGAGACACCAATGACCCTGCAACTTGAGCTGCTCAAAATAAATTGAGTGTAATATAATCCACCAAGTCATAAATCTGAATGTGCCAAAGAGCACTCCATTATAAATGGAAGCAGTTTACCCAAGACCAGAATTGAGCAGGTCTTGTAGTCAAATAAATTCCAGAAAGACATGGTTCATACTCCCAGGGCATATGTTCACAATACCTTGTCTTTTAGACATGTGTTTTTAAAAATTTTCCCCTTTTTAAAAAATGTGCCTTTTATTTTGCACTGAATATCATTGCCATGAGAGAAAGTCATACAACACTGTCTTTGAAATACATTTGAGATACATTGAAATACATAGTTTTATGAGCACATATTTTATTTCCATGTATTCTTTTTGCATGCAGAATTTAAAATGCATCCATTAATTGGGGTCTGTTGTAAATACGCTGACTCAGTCATTAATGATCTCAACATTTCTTTATTTTGTCTCCTATCCTGAATAAACATTTAGCTTGCTCATAAGTTTAAGTTCAACTGTAATTTTTTTCACATTGCAATAAAAACATTATCCACTATCTTATATTTGCCAAACTTGCTGTTCTCTTGTTTGCTTACATTGTTGCTATTGAAAAGTTAACTGCCAGTCTAAATAATATTTCTTTGTAGATAATGTTTTTTTTCTCTTTAAATGATTTTAAGAACTTCATTTTTCCTTGGAGTTCTTCAATTTGACTACAAAGTATTTAGGTGAATAATTTTTATTTGTCTTCCACCTTGATATTCAGAGTTCATGATTTTCTTCATTTCTGGAAAATGCCTACTGCAAATATTGCTTCTCCTTATTTTATTTTTTAAATATATTTTATTGATTATGCTATTACAGTTGTCCCATTTCCCCCCCTTTTCCCCCTCTGCCCTGCAATCTCCCTCTCACCCATATCCCCCCTCCTTAGTTTATGTCCATGGGTCGTACATATAAATTCTTTGGCTTCTCCATTTCCTATATTATCCTTAACCTCCCCCTGTCTATTTTGTACCTACTATTTATGCTTCTTATTCCCTGTACCCCCCTCCACCCTCCCACTCCCCACTGATAACCCTTTAAGTGATCTCCATTTCTGTGATTTTATTCCCATTCTAGTTGTATGCTTAGTTTGTTTTTTAGGTTTGGTTGTTGATAGTTGTGAGTTTGTTGTCATTTTATTGTAATAGATTTGCTCATCTTCTTTTTATTAGATAAGTCCCTTTAACATTTCATATAATAAGGGCTTTGTGATGATGAACTCCTTTAACTTGACCTTATCTGGGAAGTACTTTATCTGCCCTTCCATTCTAAATGATAGCTATTCTAGATAGAGTAATGATAGACTAAATGATAGATTTGCTTGGATGTAGGTCCTTGCCTTTCATGATTTCAAATACTTCTTTCCAGCCCTTTCTTGCCTGTAAGGTTTTTTTTGAGAAATCAGCTGATAGTCTTATGGGAACTCATTTTTAGGGACATTTCTTTTTTTTTGTCTCAGCATGCCTGTTACTAGTAAGTGGTGGAGACTTAGGTATTCGCCAGGGTGGGGCAACCCTCATCTCTGTTTTGTGGAGAAGGTGTCCAAGAGGGAACAATATCACTTGCTCAGCTCTCAGCCAGCTTTCACTCACTTCCTCTGCTACTCACAAGCAAATTGAGCCCTTCTGGTGCTGATTCCCAGGTGGGTGGTTTTGTGTATGTTATAAGACCCTGTGGGTCTCTCCAACAAACTCTCCTGTGAGGCTGGGAGTTTCTTCTGCCATCACAACCCCCACAGATTTTTTCAGTCAGAGGTTTTGAGGCTTTATTTCCCTGCACTGGAACCCTGGGTTGTGCGATCTGTCTTACTCCCCAGTTGTTCTTTCCAGTTTATCTGCCCTCAAATGTGGGACCACCAGCTCCACCAGCCACCACCTCACCTGATCTGGTCCTCTAGCTGCCTAGCTGCCTGTCTCTGCCCCTCCTAGTGGTCTAGATGAATGTTTCTTCTTTAATTCCTTGGTTGTCGGACTTCCATACAGTTCAATTTCTGGCAGTCCTGGTTGTTTTTCATTTTTAAATTTGTTGTTGTCCTTTTGGTTTTGCGAGGAGGTGCAGTATCTCTACCTACGCCTCCCTCTTGGTCAGAAGTCTCCTTATTTTCTCCTTTATATCCTGTATAAGTTACATTTAGTCATATGTTAGACCCAATCATTTTGCTTTCCAGGCTCTTAAAGCATATATAATTTTTCATATTTTTACCAGCTACTTTGTCATCATCTCCAATGATTACATTTTTTTTAACAAATATCTTTAATTTATATCTTATTGTTAAGTACAATTGTCTCGATATTCCCTCCACCCCACCCACCCTGCCCCACCCAACCCTGCCTCCCACCCTTGATTATATTTTTTCATGGTCATTTTTACAAAACCACACCTAGTCTTTTCTTTCTGTGCTTATTTCAAAATTTTAATCTTTTAAAGATTTGATACATAATTATCTTATATTCACTGTCATATAATGCCAATATATAAAATCTTTCAGTTTCTTGTTATTACTTTGTTTATGTGATTATTTGTGTTGGCTCTGAGTCATAGAGACTCATTTGTTATTTTCCAGTTAATTTTTCACTATGAGCCCTTGTTTGGATAATCATATTGTATGGAAATCCTAAAGTACTTTATTAAAGGTGTCAGGAATTTTTTCTGAGAAAATTCTTCCTCTAGCTTTATGCAAGGTTATCAATTCTAGTTTCCTATTTTATGTAGACCCAATTCCTTTGATCAATTTTTCCAATTTATCTTTCAAGATTAGGGTTCTGGGTTGCTTTAATCTGTACTTATCACTTCTTGAATTTCATACCTTTTTTTCAATTATTATTTTGCATAAACTCTGGAATTTTTCTTACAATATTTTTTAGGATGGTCATTTAGTAACAAACTTTGTTGTGTTGTTGTATCTCCCTTTATCTCCTTTTTATCTCTTGGCATTAGCTTTCATTTTTTCAGGCCAGGGCTCAGTTATGTATTTAAGTCTTCTATATTCCACTCCATCTAACATTCAACATTTTTATAGTTTGAGAGTTGGCTTATTTTTTGAAAGAAAATATGACCTGCTCTTTTTTAGCCAACACTAGCAGTAGTGTGTGCACATTCCTAATACATGTCCCAGGTTGTAAATTCTTTTAAGCCAGGGACATTGTCTTCTTCATTTCATGTTTCCTCTTTCTGGCCCCTACACCAATGTCTAGATAAAGCTGGTGCTCAATTTTTAGAAAAAGATAAAACAATATATTTACATTAAATGAATTTGCTCTGTCAGTTTTGAATATTTTGCATTTTGGAATTCTCAGCCAGGGACTCCTCAGGGAAATTGTTGGCAATATACAGTTGACCCTTGGACAATATGGAATTGAACTGAGTGAGTCCATTTATAGCAAATGTTTTTTCAATAAATATTATAAATATATTTTCCCTTGTTTATGATTTTCCTAATAATCTGATTCCCTCCACTTTACTTATTGTTAGAATACAGGATATAATGCACACAGCATACCAAATATATGTAATAAAGTGATTATGCTCTTTGTAGACTTCTGGAAAAGAGTAGGTTATTCATAGTTAAGTTTTGGGTAGTCAAAATTTATACATGGTGTTCTCTATGTGTAGTATCATCTGCAAATAAAGACAGTTATACTGCTTCCTTTACAATTTGGATGCCTTTTATTTCTTCTTGTTGTCTGATTGCTGTGGCTTGGACTTCCAGAACTATGTTGAATAAGAGAGGTGAAATTGGACATCCCTGTCTTTTTCCTGACTGTAAGGGGAACACTTGTAATTTTTGCCCATTGAGTATGATGCTGGCAATGGGTTTGTCATTTATGGCCTTTATTATGTTTAGGTATGTTCCGTCTATTAGCACTTTGTTGAAATTTTTGTCATAAGTGGGTGCTGGATTTTATCAAAAGCTTTTTTTTTTTTTGCATCTCTTGATATCATCATGTGATTTTTATCCTTCATTTTGTTTATGTGGTAAGTCACATTTATTGATTTGCAGATGTTTTGCCAACCTTGCATTCCCAGTATAAATCCCACTTTGGCATATGATCTTTTTGGTTCATTGCTGCATTCGGTTTGCAAATATTTTGTTGAGAATTTTACCATCTCTGTTCATCACAGATATTGTTCTATACATTTTTTTCTCTGTAGTGTCTTTATCTGGTTTTGGAATTAGGATAATGCTGGCCTCATAAAATGAGTTTGGGAGGCTTCCATCCTCTTGAATTTTATGAAATAATTTGAGAAGGAGAGGTGTTAATTCTTCTCAGAATGTTTGGTAAAATTCACCTGTGAAGTCATCTGGTGAAGGGCTTTTGTTACTTGGGAGTTTTTTGATTACTGCTTCAATTTTACTATGTGTAACCTGTGTAGTCAGATTCTCCAATTCCTCCTGATTTAGTTTAGGAAGATTGTATGTTCCTAGGAATTCATCTATTTTGTCCAGTTTTTCCAGTTTGTTGGCATATAATTGTTCATAATATTTTCTAACAATCCTTTGTATTTCTTTGGTGTCAGTTGTTATTTCTCCCCTTTCATTTCTGATTTTGTTTATTTGGGTCCCTTCTCTTTTTTTCTTGATGAGTCTGGTTAAAGGTTTGTCGATCTTGTCTATCTTTTCAAAGAACCAGCTCTTGGATTTGTTGATCTTTTGTATCATTTTTTAAAGAGTCTATTTCATTATATCTGCCCTGATCTTTAGTATTTCCTTCCTTCTACTACTTTGGGGTTTGTTTTTCTTTTCCAAATTCCATTAAGTGTGAAGCTAGATTGTTTATTTGAGCCTTTTCTTATTTTATTTATTTATTTTTAGATAGGCCAGTAATGCTATGAATTTCCTTCCTAGGATTGTTTTCCCAGTGTCCCACAGATTTTGATTTGTTGTGTCCTCATTTCCATTTTTTTCATGATTCCATCAAGAAACTACTAGAACTAATAAATGAATTCAGCAAAGTAGCAGAATACAAAATTAATATCCAGAAATCAATTGCTTTTTATATGCCAATAATGAACTAACAGAAAGGGAAATTTAGAAAACAATCACACTCACAATTGCTACAAAAAGAATAAAATACCTAGGAATAAACCTAACCAAGGGTGTAAAAGACCTGTACAGAGAAAATTATAAGACACTGAAGAAAGAAATTGAAGGAGATACAAATAAGTGGAAGCACATACTGTGTTCATGGATAGGAAGAATTAACATCATTAAAATGTCCATGCTACACAAAGCAATCTATAGATTCAATGTAATTCCTATCAAGATTCCAATGACATATTTCACAGAACTAGAACAAATATCTCAAAAATTTATATGGAACAATAAATCCCACATAGCAACAATGATCCTGAGAAAGAAGAACAAAGTCAGAAGAATCACACTACCTAAAATCAAACTGTACTACAAGACCACAGTAATCAAAACCACCTGGTACTGGCATAAAAACAGACACACAGATCAATGGAACAGAAAACAGGGCCCAGAAATAAACCCACACCTTTATAGTCAATTAATATTCAACAGGGAAGTGAGCACATGCGATGAGCTAAAAAAAGTTTATTCAGTAAATGGTGTTCAGAAAGTTGGACAGATACATGCAGAAAAATTAAACTAGATCACCATCTTACACCACACAGAAGAATAAATTCAAAATGGATCAAAGACTTAAATATTATACTTGCAACCATAAAAATCCTGGAAGAAAACATATGCAGCAAAATCTTGGATATTGTTAGTAGAAATTTTTTACTGGATATATCTCCACAAGCAAGAGAAATAAAAGAAAAAAATAAACAAATGGGACTGCCTCAAATTGAAAAGTTTTTGCACAGCAAAGGAAATGAACAACAAAATAAAAATACAGGCCACACAATGAGAGAACATTTTCACCAATATGTCTGATATGGGGTTAATATCCAAAATTTATAAAGTACTTATAAAACTCAGCACCAGAAAAACAACCCAGTTAAAAAATGGGCAAAGGATTTGAATAGACACTTCTTGAAGAGGACATACAGATTGTCAACAGACATATGAAAAGATGCTCAACATCACTAATGATCAGAGAAATGCAAATTAAAACCACAATGAGATACCACATCACACCTGTTAGAATGGTTATCATCAATAAATCAACAAACAAGTGATGCTGAGGATGTGGGAAGGGAAACCCTTTTGCATTGTCAATGAAAATGCAGACTGCTGTTGCCACTGTCCAAAGCAATATAGAGATAACTCAAACAATTGAAAATGGATCTTCCTTTTGATCCAGATATCCCACTTCTGGGAATATATTGGAAGGAACCCAAAACACTACCTTGAAAGAACATAAACACCCCTATGTTGATGCAGCATTATTTATAATTGTTAAGATATGGAAGCAGCCCAAGTGTCCATCAATACATGAGTGGATAAAACAACTATGGGACATTTACACAATGGTATACTACTCAGCCATAAAAAAGAATAAAATTTTACTGTTTGCAACAGTATGGATGGACCTGGAGAACATTATGCTAAGTGAAATAAGCCAGTCAGAGAAAGACAAGTACCATATGATTTCACTCATATGTTGAATCTAATGAACAAACTGAAATAACAAGGAAAACAGACTCAGAGAGAGCAAAAGGGTGGCAGGGGCTAAAGGGTGAAGGGATTAAGCAAAAAGGAAACAGTACTCATGGACACAGACTACAGTATGGTGATTACTGGAAGAAGGGTGTATAAGTGTACTAAATGGTAATGGGAAAAATAAATATTAAATTAATAAAGAAGTTATACATGGATTTAACATTGCAAATAGTCAGTGACCCTAACCCCTGTGTTGTTTAAGCGTCAAGTATAATTTATTTAAAAATTATATGGTCATTTTTTTTTATATCTTGGGTTTTCATCTAAAGTCCATCAATTAATAATCACATGATCTTGGACTATTGAGTAATATATATATATTTATCCTCACCTGATGACATTTTTTCATTGCTTTTAGAGAGAGAGAAAGGGAGAGAGAAAAATTGATGTGAGACAGAGACATCAACTGATTGCCTCCTGCATGCATCTGGATGAGGGAGGGAAACTGCAACCTAGGCATGTGCCCTGATGGGGAATCAAACCTGCAATGCTTTGGTTTTGAGAGGATGCTCCAACCAACTCAGCCACACTGGCCAGGGCTAATTTTCACAGTAATAGTAGAAAATAATGGAAGGGGATGTTTTGGACCCAACGAGACAATGGGTTTGCTGTATTAGTATTAGAGCCCTGGAATCTGTAAGACATTTTTCCGTTTCTTAATAAACTGCACAAAAACAAGCCTGGTTGCTATCAGTATGTTTATCCTTTGCTCCACATGTAGATAAAAAGTGATTAGAAAATGATCACATGAAAATAATTTTATATTTTGGCAGGAAAATATAAATTTGCTTTATAAAATATTATACTACTGAATTATACTGATTTACTTTTGGTGCCCCCATTTCAGTTCATTTTTTAATCTAAAGGATGAGTGGCAGTTGAAACAGTATATGGTAATGTTATTTTTACTAGACAGTGTTGGTAAATGACTTCCCAGCTGAAACCAGGCAATAAACAACTATGACATCAACAAAATATGTGATTTTTTAGAAAACAAAAGAAAAATAGGAAATCTATAAAATGTTATAGGACCTGAATTCAGAACCAGGATATAAAGTTGTAATGTTTCTTTTTGTGTTTTGTTACTCTTTTTTACTTTTTGTCCCTCTTTCCTTCTGAGGAAAACCTGGAATGGGCTTTGACATGATACAATCATTTACTTATTTAGTGTGAGGGGATGGTGGAGTACATTTCTAATATAACACAAAATTGCAATTCTAAATTCTAAGATGCCTGTTGAAATAGTGCAAGATTTAGAAATGGGAAAGTAGCCTTGGCTGGTGTGGACCAGTGGACTGAGTGCCAGCCTGCAGACCAAAGGGTTACCAGTTCGATTCCCAGTCAGGGCACATGCCTGGGTTGCGGGCCAGGTCCCCAGTATGGTGAACACAAGAGGCAACCGCACATTGATGTTTCTCTCCCTCTCTCCTTCTCTTCCCCTCTGTCTAAAAATAAATAAATAAAATCTTTAAAAATATAAATAAAGAGACTTCTCTGAAAGACTGAAGGAACTACCCTGGGAGTCATTTGTCAGAGTTGCAGATAGTTGTCAATAGTAAAGAAAAAATAGTGAAAAGTAAAAGAATGTTTATAAGTATGGACCCACCTATGACAACTGCCTAATCTCCAATTGACATACCAATGAATGCTCTTCTGACTGGCCAGATTGTTAGTATTCTCAGAATGAAGCTTTTTTGTGTGTCCCTTGGATTTTCTGTGTTTTCCTCTCTGCACTGGTTCAGCAAGGAGTAGAGGCCTTTCAGTGTGGCAATGGGGCCTCTGTGCCTCCTGACAATGTGTGACTTCACAGATCACTGTGGAGACAGGAGCAATAAACAGCAATGTAAATTTTATTCCTCTCTTCTCTCTAATGTCTTTATACCTTTACTCCAGGGGCCAATGAGCAGTTCAGGGAGATTCAGCTAGATACTCGGCCCTGCATGGATTTAATTTAAAGCCTGTGGTATATAGCAGAAACTAAAGTATTCTTTTTAAAAAATATTCTTTTTATTAAAGAGAGAGGTCTTTACATAAAAATTGTTCTTATTAAACAATATCAAATTGCTAAGATTCTATCTGGATGGGAAGTATTTTAAATCAGTTTTTACTGATCATACAGAAGAAATTATAGGCAAAAGTATAGCTTTTAATATTATACTAGTGGAGCAAAATTCAAAAGAAGTCATTACCCCAGCTTTAAAATTCGGTGATGGAAATTATGAGCTTGTTTGAATTCAGTATGAAAATATTTCCAATAAATTCTAAATTAAGTGAGTAGATGTTGTTTGCTGATAGGACAATCCTGCCAAGTGAAAGGAAGTGGTTGCACACTGAGCACACCTCTCTGGCTTGTATCCTTCGATTTCTGGGTGAAGCCAAGAGCCCAGGCTTCACAGAGTGCAGGACCTTGAGTTGGATCCTGGATAAGCTATCTACTAATTGTATGATCTTAAACCTCCACTTTATTTTAAGAGGTTGTAAAGTGAGACGAACTAGCTCTCACAGGAGAGAAAATGCTCCATTGCTTACTGGTGTAACAGCAATAAAAAAGAAACCACTTACCACAGGAAGACATGGGTAAAGAATGTATGTGTCTGCAGTTTCTATTGCAGTATGACATTCTGAAGGAATTACTGCTTTTCACCAGTGGAACTGGTGCCGTACTTACATACAACTGCCTTTCATAAACATCATTTCCATACAATTAAATGGACTCGTTGGTTCACAGTAATACTGACTCAATTGTCTGAAGACACTAATTCTATTATTTAGAGCATTTTATTCAAATATATTTTCCATTTTTATTCAGATACTCTACTAATTAACATTTTGTTCAGATAACTATGATAATTAGTGTTTACAGAATTTCTTCTACTAAAGTAGGTTCTACATATTCAATTTTGCTACTGTTGACCTTTTGTTTACATATTCAGTTGTTGCTACACTAAAACAAGACAAGAGTTTATTGAAAAATTTCTTCTCTGTAGAAGAAAACAGTTGTAGTTGATTTTTGTCCCATAGTTTGGGATAGCTATCATGTGGTTAGTAACTATTATATACAAGCACAACCAAAGACAAGGATTCATGAATATTTGTTCAGTTTCCCTGGAGAGGTTGCATGTGGAGGCGCTGTCCTCCCTCTTGCTCTCTTGGGCCTGCCTGGGGAAACCCTTGCTGTCTTCCCTGGTGCACAGTAGAGAGGATCCGCTGGGCTGATGTGACAAGAGTGCAAAGCCCCTTCCATTATTAATCTCCGTGAAGCTCCCTTTAGCATGCTTGCTGTGATGACATGCATGGCGCTGCTTCAGGCAAAAGGTTAATGTGAAAGGAGGAGGAATGTTGGGTGGGAAGGGTCTCGGCTGCATGAAAGATTCTAATAATTTGTAGCCACGGAGGAAAGCGGAGGAACACATCAGTCGTATAAACAGATTTCACTTTAAATGTTACATTGGGAGATCACCTTTTGGCTTTTTCGCGTTTCATTTTCATTTCCAGAAGTTCCGCTTTGGTATTTTATTTAAAAAGCAGACCATAACTTGTAGGTAAAATTGAGAATCATTTTAGAGCGTGAAGTTTATCTTTATCTTTTTCTTTTGTATCCTACACTAGAGGGGAAATATTTTGAAGGAATAATAAGGGCCATGCAGTTTCTCTCACGAAAATTTGTGATGTTACATTTATCGATGAGATTTTTTTCAAGCTAACTGTAGTGATGTTAAAGTAGTCACCTTTTGAAAAATTCAACCTGTGCCACCCCTTCATGTCCAAATGCCGTGACCTTTAAGAAATAGATGAATATGTTGACTCTTATCAAATTGGCATGGGTGAAGTTGAATTTCAAATGCAACTGATTCTATTCATAGGTTTTTGAAAATATTCTTATTTTACATGATGGAATTCTTGTTAAGAATACCCAAACCATTTTCATTAACTCAGGTTTTTTTTTTTTTTAAGATATTAAGTTTGGGAATACTGAATCTTCCCAGTGCAGTAAATTCTATTGAGCACTTAACTGATAGCAAACAAGAAAAAATGTTCAGGTGTAACAACTATGTAGTTCTAGTTTTGACAAGAATCCCTCTGTATTAGAGTCTGCTGATGTCCTGAGCCAAGGAAATAAATGTGGTACTGTTCTGGATATATATATATATATTTTAAATATACTCCAATTTTTGCATTGTCTGCTTCCAAGCTGATCCCCACTTCCTGGTCTTCATTTTCCTGTATTTTTATTTGTTTATTTATTTTAATATAAGAGTCAATACTAAGTACAAAAATAGTCTAACTTCTCTTCTAGCAATAGCTCCAAGTTATTTGATGTACAAAGGCTTTCCTCTGCTTTATATTTATTAACACTAAAGGCAGTTGTGCTACTTATGTTGCTACCATTCACATTTAAATCAATCAGAAAATTACAAAATTGACTGTTCGTACAATATTGAGATCTATCTGAACATTGAGATCCTTACAACTGGAGTGTTTCCAGAAAATATAAAGCATGTAAAAAATTACTTTTGCATACCTGCTACACAGGATCTGGCAGAAGTAATGCCTGCTTGAGTGTGGTCGGTAGGGTAATAATACAGGTGTAATGATTTATAGTTTTAATTTGAGCATTTCACCTAAAATGCCATATGGTGTGCTTGAGATGACATTGTTATGTTACAGAATTATATCCTTTAAAAGATTTTGTAATAAAAAGAGGTGTTATTTGTATATTCACTTTTAGAGCTAAATTTACTCTAAATTGACTGTAACTCAAATGAGAAAAATATATTCATTTAATCAAACACTTTTCCACTTACCTATATGTTATGTTTAAGAACATTTTTTATTCACTCTAATATTTTTGTAAGGAGATAGGTATCTATTTTATACTTTGGTTTGATAGAATATATCACAGAGATTTGAGACTTTACCTAATTTCTTTAATAAACATTTTGGCTTGAAAAACAAAAATTTTTTCAGTGTATTTACTTCATCTAAATCCAAATTTATATGCAAAATATGTGAAAACTACCTTAGAGGTGCATTCTCAAAATCTGAGAGGTGATAGTGTTTAACCAGATTATACTCAGTGAAACATTATTTCTTCATTGGAAAGATATAAATATCACATACTTTTCAGAGTATCTGATTTGTTGAAGTACTTGAAGGTAAATCATTGATAGAGTGAAATGTGAGACTCCATGTGCAATATTTATTCTGTTACAACATTGGATGCAAAATTTTTATGCACATTGTCATGAAACAACTAATAAAAATACTTAAAATTTCTATTTACCATAACAATATATCTTAGTTTGGCATACTATAACAAATATCATAGACTGGGTAGCTTAAATAACAAACATTTATTGCTCACAGTTTTAGAGACAGCGAAGTCCAAGATCAAGGTGCTGGCAGAACTGATGTCTGAGGAGGGCCCTTTTCCTGATTTGCAGACAGTAGTCTTCTTGCCACAACACAGCAGAGAGAGAGGTCATCTATAGTGTCTCTTCTTATAAGGGCTCTGATCTCATCTTGAGGGTATCATCCCCATGACCCAGTCTCATCTCAAAGGCCTTCCCGCCAGAACTAACTATCACATTGGGGATTAGGGCTTAAACATAGGATTTTGGAGAGATACAAACCTTCAGTCCATAGTACAACAGAATTAGATATGTAACAGAGCTAATAATAAACATATAGAGCTCACTAAAGAAAATTAGAAAATTTTCACAGACTTCAGTCTTGGCTTAAATGGGCACTATAGTTTTGAGTCTTATGATATTTTCCCTAATTTTATGTAACAACTGCAGCACACTGAATTGGATGTTCAATGAAAAAGAGCAAAATATCTTTGTTGTTTATTTCACTGGGAAGACCCATTAGGACCATTTGGCTTTAATGTCTCTGTAGACCTTCTGGTATTTTCTGTTGTGTGGTCACAAATTTAGAACCATTATATCATAGAATAGCAAAGCACTCAAGCTTCTCTAAGTCAAAGCCTCATTTCGTAAATGTGAAGGGGGTGGACCCTAAACTAAGTGGTTAATAACTCAAAGATACATGCTAATTAATGGTGCCTCAAGAATCAAACTGAGGTTCCTATCCATCCTCTGTTTGACATATGAGTTTCTTGAGGCCTTAGAAGAGTGATGATAAAATCTGATTTTCATGTATCATACAACTTTAGAGGATATTATAAAATATATTAAGTTTTTAGATAAAATTACCCATTAGTTACTGATGTCAGAATATGTGCCTAAATCTCTTTCAAGTTATTTCCTTTTAATAAAATTTGGATACAGGTAATTTTATGTATATATACCTTATTGTCAACCCAAGTATTTTCAGATTTGTCATGTATGATTTGTACCAATTGCAGGATACTTTTTTGAGGTGAACTGAAAAAGAAGGTATCTGTGAGAACAGAAAATATCCTGTAGAATGGAATGAATAGAAAAGTATGATAAAGTGGATAGCAATGCAGATTTTATAACAACAGAGATGGAATAAAACCTGAGCCCACAGAACTGCATACTTGCTTCAATGTTTGTGATGAAAGAACTGAGATTTGCCCAAGAATGGCTGGTGGAGCAAAAACCAGAGGAGACAGAAGGTAATACTTAGGGAGAGAAGAGTCAAGAATGCTGAATACACCAACTCAAGAATTCTTGGAATTTCTAACAAAGATTGTAAATCTTTTTGTGCAAAGGCAATTAGTTAACAAACTTCTTGTTAAAACATTTGTTGATGAAGAGTGAAAATTTTTCAGTGAGCTAGGGATAACAAATGAGAATTTAACGTATCTACTTCGATTAATCATAAAATAATATGAATGTTTGTTTAGAGTTTTATCATTTTATTTTAGTTAAAATAAATATTTACAAGTACTTTCATTATTTTATACTAACCTTTCCCCACTCAAATAATATTTTTCTTGTAAGAGAGCTAATCTTAAACTTGCTCCAAAGGATTCGCTTCAGAGAGATCTTGAACTGGGCATTTTCTTTTGTATGTGTGCCTATTAGCATTCTTCTGCTGTTTTGAAAACAATCTCCATAAAATACTTTCATGTCAAATCACACTACCAGGAACTCTTCCCTTTTGGCAGTCTTGGATGCTTTGGATGATGCTGTGCACAGCTGTGTAACATAAATCATGTTCCTTAATAGATTTTGATGTCTAAAACTGTTTCACAGTTGTGGACTATTTTTGTTTATAATGGGAAATGGAAACGTGAAGAAAAAGATGAACCACATGCATTATGCATTGCTCATTCATCTTTGAATATGTGAAAACATGAAAGCAACAAACTGAAGAAGCATTCTCAATGCATTCTGAAAGTTGGCTGGGCAGTGAATCTCTCTCCTGGCAAAGAGGTTAATATGTTACTGGAATTTTATCTGGACTCATCCTACAAGGTTTTTATCACAATTCCAACAACAGATGCCTTATAACCAAAAGGACAAACTTGAGGGAGCATGTATCTTGGTGACACTTTAAGGAAAAGAAAAAGACTCTATGCCTTTATGAAGTCATGCCATCCCTATAGAACTACAAATAGTTTAAGGAGGAGGCCCTGAAAAAGCATAATATTGGCCCCATTAAGGCAGAAAGTTTATCTAGTTCTCCTCATTTCATAAAAGACTGATTAGCACAGTCAATAAATATTAGGTAGACTGGCTGATTACTGGTTGACTGACTGGCTGCATGAATGACTGGAAGAGTGTCCGCTGCACTTTTTTCTTTCACCAAGGAAGTAGATAAAACTGCTCAGGCTTGCAATGCAGTCTGCTCTTGCTTTGTGACTCAAGTGTGCAAGTTGATATCATCCAAGAAGCACAGCTACTTTGTGAGTTCCCTTTGAAAATTTCAAAGAGAGGACTTCTGGTCAAGATGGAGGCATAGGTAGATACACTTTGTTTCCTCACACAACCAAACAAAGGACAACAACAAATGTAAAAACAAAAAACAACCAGAACTGCCAGAAAATTGAACCATATGAAAGTCTGATAACCAAGAAGTTAAAGAAGAAATGTTCATTCAGAGTAGGAGGGGTAGAGAAGGATAACGGGGGTAGAGAGGATGTGTGGCAAGGTGGCAGACTGAGTGAGCAAGGCAGAGATTGGCAAACCAAACAGTCCCACATTTGCATGTGGATAAGCCAGGAGGAAAAATTGGGGAGCAAGATAGACCACACAACTCAGGGCTCCTGCACCAGATACTAAAGCCTCAAAACCTCTGGCTATAAAAACCTGTGGGGACTATGGCAGTGGGAGAGACTCCCAACCTCACAGGAGAGTTTGTTGAGGGGACCCACAGGCTCCTAGAACATACAGAAGCCTACCCACCTGGGAATCAGTGCCACAAGGGCCCAATATGCTCTAGGGTAGCAGGGGAAGTGGCTCAGAGCAGGGCAAGAGCCAAGCAAGCAGCACTGTTCCCTCTCTGACACCTGCCGCACAACACAGTGAAGCAGGTTGCCCCACCCTGGTGAATATGTAAGGCTCTGCCCCTTACATGTAACACATGTGCCAAGACAAAGAAATATGGCCCAAATGAAAGAAGAGATCAAAACTCCAAAGAAAGAACTAAGCAACAAGGAGGTAGACAACTTATCGGATGCACAGTTCAAAACACTGGTAATCAGGATGCTCACAGAAATGATTGGGTATGTATGCAAAATAGAGGAAGAAGTAAAGGCTATGCAGAGGGAAATAAAGAAAAATATACAGGGAACCAACAGTGAAGGGAAGGAAACTTGGACTAAAATCAACAATTTGGACTAGAAGAAATAAAGAAACATTTAACCAGAACAGAATGAAGAAACAAGAATTCGAAAGAATGATGAGAGGCTTAGGAACTTCCGGGACAACTTTAAACATTCCAACATCTGAATCATAGGGGTACCAGAAGGAGAGGAGGAACAAGAAATTGAAAACTTATTTGAAAAAATAATAAAGGAGAATTTCTCCAATCTGACAAAGGAAATAGACTTCCAGGGAGTTCAGAAAGCTCAGAGCGTCCCAAAGAAGTTGGACCCAAGGAAGCACATACCAAGGCACATTATAATTATATTATTCAAGATTAAAGATAAGAAGAGAACCTTAAAAGCAGCAAGAGAAAAGGCCACAGTTACCTACAAAGGAGTTCCCATAAGACTATCAGCTGATTTCTCAAAACAAACCTTATAGGCAAGAAGGGGCTGTAAGGAAAGGCAAGTCATGAAACGCAAGGACCTCCATCCAAGAGTACTCTATCCAGCAAAGCTATCATTTAGAATGGAAGGGCAGATAAAGTGCTTCCCAGATAAGGTCAAGTTAAAGGAGTTCATCATTACCAGGCCCTTATATGAAATGTTAAAGGGACTTATCTAATGAAGAGAAGATGATCAAAACTGTTAACAGTAAAATGACAATAAACTCGCAGCTATCAACAACTGAACTTAAAAAAAAAAAAACTAAAACAAAAGCAAACTAAGCAAACAACTAGAACAGGAACAAAATCACAGAAGTGGAGATCATATGGAGACTAGTCAGTAGAGAGAGGGCAGGGGGAGAAGGGGGAAAGGTACAGGGAATAAGAAGCATAAATGGTAGGTTCAAAATAGGGGGAATTTAAGAATAGTATAGAAAATGAAGAAGCCAAAGAACTTATATGTATGATCCATGGATATGAACTGGGTTGAGGGGGGTGGAATGCTGGTGGGAGGGCAGCTGCAGGGTAGAGGGAAATAAAGGGGGAGTAAAAATTGGGACAACTATAATAGCATAATACAATACACTAAAAAAATTTCAGAGACACCATGATGATATGATATGGTGAACTTTTTCCTTCACAAGCACCATGTTTTCTGAGGCCAATATGTGTATATAGATAGAACTCTTACCAAGCTTGTCATCCCATGTAACTTTTCTGTTTGCCAATAAACATCATTTCTACATGTGTGCATTGACACTGAAGGCTTGGCTAGGAGTTTTGAGAGAAGGCTTGCATTCTGCTGTCAAAATTATCAAATTTATGAAAGCAAGGACCTTCAATCACAGCTTTTAAAGAAGTTTCCATCAAAGATAAAGAAATTGAAAAAACATTCTGTACTACTCAGAAATAATTGTAACTTTCCTGTGAATATGTCTTGAAATGTCTGGTTTGATTTGGAACTGAAATTTTAATTATTTTGAGAGAAACCAAAAACCTATTTAGGAAAAAATGATGAGTTCATTTATTTCTGAATTAATTTACTTGATTAAAATGTTTGTCCATGCAAGAGGTAATAATTTTCTAATCAGGGCTCTATATTCACCACTATAGAAACTACTAAAAAAGTCATAACATCTTCTGATCAAACTGCTACTCTGGAACAGAGAATAATATGCAAATAGCTATACAGCATTTATAGCACTTGAATGTACACTGCTGAAGATTGGAGTGAATGCTGTGCCTGGTCCAGATTTCTGTAGAAATCACCAATCAGTTATGGACAATGGAAGCCTCCTTTGAGGGTTACTAACCTCAAACAATAGTAAAGAAAAAATGTGGTTTGATAATCCTTTTCTCATTGACATAGATACTATTAATGATGCAATTACTGCCAAGGATGTTCTCAATAGCTGAGCAATAAAACATACTATATGATAAATATCAAACCTAAATAATATTGGATAATTCTGGTGTGGGCTATGGAAGGACTAATTTCATCTGCTATTCCGTATCTTTGTGAGTTCATGTTTACCTATTTATTTCCCAATGAAAATATTAAAATTTATTCAATATGAAAGATAATAAACATTTCCTGATAAAAACTAATTAATATTTTCAAATTGCCAGGACAAATTATAGCAATCTTCCACTGAAATTTATTTTTTGAAAATAATTACTTTTTACTTTCATTTAATTAGAATATTTGGATTATTCCACCCTTTGAAGAAACTGACCATTATTTTTTACAGTTAATGCAACTAAAGAAGATAATTCTTTGAGAAAATATTTTTCTATCTACATGAAGAAAATAATTTTCTAAGTAGTAAAATGAATTACATCTTTGTCAACTTTTGTGACTGTGTAATTCACTGTTTCCCTGAAAAAGGAAGACATTTAACAATTTTGGAATATAGGAAACTCAAACAATAAAAGCTATGTATGAAAAGAACAAAAATAATTTCTTACTAACTTCTTTCAGTGGTGAAAGACTTAAAATTTTTCTTCTAAGATCAAGAACAAACCAAGGATGCAGTCTTTCATTACTTCTATCACACAGTATTGAAAGTCCAAGACACAGTAATTAGATAAGAAAAAGGTAATACAAGGCATTCATAATGGAAATGAACAAGTAAAATTATCTCTGTTATAGAAAATATGATTCTTAAACATAGAAAACCATAAATATTCTACCAAAAAACTCTTAGAACAAATAAGCAAATTCAGCAAAGTGCAGAATACAAAATCAACACATAAAAATTAGTTGCATTTCTATACACTAACAATGAACAATCTGGGAAGGAAATTAAGAAAGCAGTTCCATTTGCAGTAACATCAAAAAGAATAAAATACTTAGTAAAATACACAACCAAGGAGATGAAGATATATATACATATGGAAAACTAGAAATTGTTGTTGAAAAAAATTAAAGAAGACACAAGTAAATGTTAATGGATTGTAAGAATTAATATTGTTTACATGTTAATACAACCCAAAGCTGTGTACAGATTCAATTCAATCCCTATCAAAGTCCTAAGTGTGATTTTTTCTTTTGCAGGAATGATGAATCCATCCTAAAATGTATGTGGATTCCCAAGGTGCTCCAAATAACAAAAAAAAAATCTTGAAAAAGAACCAAGTTACAATCCTAACAGTCCCTGATTTCCAAACTTATTACAGAATTACAGTAATTAAATGTGTGGAATTTGCATAAAGACAGAAATATAGACCAAAGGAATAGAACAAAGCTCCTAAACGTAAGCTCTAGCAGATATGGTCAAATGATTTTTAACAAGTGCACTCAAACCATTCAATGGGGAAAGACCAGTCATTTCAACAAATAGTGTTGTAAAAATTGGATATTCACACACACAGACAAATTAAAGTTGTAATTTTACCTTACCATGTACAAAATTAAAAGTCAAAATGGATTGAAGACCTGAATGTAAGAGCTAGTACTCAAATTATTAGAAGAAAACATACGAGGAAAAACCCTACAATACTGAATTTGAGAATGATTTCTTAATATGACACAGAAGTCACAGGCAAAAGAAAAAAAGAAAAAGAAATTAGGCTTCATCAAAATTAAAAAAAAATTGTGCATGAAAGGACACTAGCAGAATGAAGACGGTTGATAGAATGGGAGGAAACATCTGCAATTCAGATAACTGATGAAAGACTGCTATGCAGAATAGGTAAGGAACTCTTACAACTCAACATAAAACAACCTGATTTTAAAAAAGTGGACAAAGGACTCGAATAGACATTTCTCCAAAGATATATGAATATCCAATAAGCTCATGAAAAGATATTCAACCTCACCAATTATTGGGGAATGTATGTCAAAAACCACAAGATGCCACCTCACACCCATTAGGATGACTATTATAAGCAAACAAACAAACAAACAAACAGACAAACCCAGAAAATAACAGGTGTTGGCAGAGATGTTGAGAAACTGGAATGCTTGTGCATTGTCAGTGGGAATGTAAAATCTTGTAGAATCTGAGGAAACAATAAGGTAACTTCAAAAGAATGTAATAAAATTATCATATGATATTGCAATTCTACTTCTGGAGGTATATCCAAAAGTAATGAAAGCAGGGATTCCAATAGATATTTGCACATCCATGTTCATAGCAGTATTATTCAAAATAGCCAAAAGGTGAAAGACACCCAAGAGTTTATCAACAGATGAATGGATAAACAAAATGTGGTTTATATATGATATGCAATATTATTCAGCCTCAAAAAGGAAGCATATTCTGACACTGCAATGTGGATGAACCTTGAGGACATTATACTAGGTAAAATAAGCCAGTCATGAAAGACAATGTGAGGTATCTTAGAGTTGTCCAATTCATAGAGACAAAATGTAGAATGGTGGTTCCCTGAGGCTAGCCAGAAGAAGGAGTGAGGGGTTATTATTGAATGGGTGTACAGTTTCAGCTGGGGAAAATACAAAAGTTCTGGAGATGGATAGTGGTGGTGGTTGTAGAACAATATGAATGTATTTGATATTACAGAATAGTGCTATTTGAAATAACTAAAATGGTAAATTTTCTGTCCTATGTATCTTGACATAATTTAAATTAAAAGAGTTGAAAAGACCCCAACTTATGCCTCATAGAACTTTTAGGAGGAAAGTAGATGTGCATTATTAATATGAGCTCAGGTGAAATAAGTGGTTTGCTGTTAATACCTTCCACCTCTCCCTTTCGAGATTTCCCCTAATTCTTATATTTCTCTGTATGTATTCTAAGGACTTTACATTGTGATGATCTACTTATTACCATTCTTTACTGAATTAATCCTGGGTACTGCACCGATTTCTTCACTATTACCAGTACTAAACCTCTAGTCTGTTCTTTCCCATTTTCTCAGAAGCATGCCCTCAGTTAACTATCCCTTGGGGACATAATTTAATATTTTTCTTCCCATGATGGTGTTAATAATTGAATCTGTGAGAGATTCTCCAGTAAATTTTAATGAGAGGATCTAGCACTGTGGAAGCCAGTTCAGGAGATAATTGGGGCTTTCAAGAAACGACAAATTGCAACACAGAGACACCCTCCCATCTCTGTCTGACCTTTGGGATCATAAAGTTGAAAACAAAATGATGAGTTCCATAAGTTCAAAAAGTCCAGGAACATGGATTCTACTGATAAGTGTCTGCATACCATTCTTCAGTGTCCCGTATTCTGGCCAACCATCACAGTTTAGTGATGGCTGTGGTAGCAGAAATTTACATGGAGGCAGATTTTAACAGAGCAAATAGTTTCAGAGTGGAGTGTAGATGTG
Source organism: Tonatia bakeri (assembly GCA_004024845.1). Lineage (NCBI taxonomy): Eukaryota > Metazoa > Chordata > Mammalia > Chiroptera > Phyllostomidae > Tonatia > Tonatia bakeri. Next base: position 87,367 of record PVIA01004748.1, read on the forward strand.
TAGCATATGGAATTAAAAAGTAAATCAGACACGATTTAAGAAAAATTGTTTAAATGATTTAAAATAAACAATTCTCTATTGGGGGAAATGAAGACTGGAACATTTTTTCTGATGCATTTTTGAATAATCCAGCAATTATTAGAAGTCCATGATTGCCTTTTTTTAATAAGAATTAGTTGAAAATGTATGCTCATTAGATTCGTTTTATAACAAAATGAACCCCTGTTGAGACTAAAGGGAAAATATTTTATTTAGCTATTTTTCTAGTTCTACCACTTCCAGAAATAATCATCATTATCCTTGTGTATTAAAAAGAACAAAGAATATTGCAAACAGACTTCAACTGGTAATTGTACTGCAAGGTAATTTCTTGATATATAAAAATTGCTTGAACCTACGTGAGAATGTATATACATTTCATACACATAATTGCTAAAATGTGGTGATAAAAATAGTTTTGAATATTTTACAATCACAGATTATTGTAAAAGTTGCTAGGAACTAAAGGAAACTTGATAACGATACATATTTATGCAGATATATGCCTAGCTAATTGAATGGCATGCACACACATATATACTATACAACTTACTATGTAATTTAGTTTATTTTTGTTCAACCAAAGTCCCTGCACTACTACTAGGGATCCATGAGGTAATAATTGGGATTTTTTGGCTATTGCAAACATTTCAAAGGCCTTGTGGAGATTGTAAATTTAACCATATTATGATTCATAGACTAACAAAATTTCTTTGCTTTCAGATAGTATAACATCAATTCTGTATGGAAATACTAGTATCCTTAGGCTGACTAGAAACTCTGACAGACTTCTAATTCCAGGTCTTTGATAAAAATGGGACAGTGGATAAACAATTAGGCCTCAGAACAGAGCCTTAAGAGCTCATGTTCTGCAGTCAGAAAGACCTGGCTGCAATCTTACCCCAGCACACACTAGCAGTGCCACCGTGGGAGAATTATTTAATGCCTCTAACACATTGCTTGCATTTTCTCACATTTAAAGCAGAAGAAAATGTTTGCTTCCTAAGGAGTAAACTAGTGCAAGTACAATACCTAATACAGAACAAAGTACCTCAATAAAGTATGGCTATTACAATTCCTGTTACTATTACAGAATAGAGCTGTTTTGTAAAATTTTTCAAAATAAAGGACCAAGAAGTAAATTTAATAAAATAGACCATTGGTAATAAAGTGGGTTTAGTTAAAAAGTGACATTTCTAAATCAGCTTTCAGTTTTCATACCGATGATCTCAAGGACATGCACCAGATGTATTTTGTCTAAAATGTAACTACGTAAAAATTCACTGCTGTTGGGAATGTAAACTGATACAGGCACCACAGAAGACAGTGTAAAGATTCCTTAAAAAATTAAGAATAGAGTTACCATATGACCCAACAAACCCTCTCCTGGGTATCTACCCAAAATTTCTGAAAATACTCATTTGCAAAGATAAATGCAGCACTGTGTTCATTGCAGCGTTATCTATGGTGGCTAAGTGTCCAGATCATGGCCAAGACATGGAAACAACCAAGGTGTCTTTTGATAGAGGATTGGGTAAAGAAGATGTGGTGCATATGTACAAAGGACTACTACTCAGCCACAAGAAAAGATGAAATACTGCCATTGGTGGGAACAGGTGCATGGCTCTTGAGAATACAATGTGATTTCACACATATGTGGGATATAAAACTGAAAGCAACACATGAAGAAACAAGACAATTGAACAAACAAAAACTCATAGACACGGACAACACTATCGTGGGTACCAGAGGCAAAAGGAGGTGGGATGGGGAAGTAGAAAAGGTAAAGGGAGTCAAATTTTGTTGACAAAAAAATGTGACGTCGGGTAGTAAACACACAGTGCAACATATAGATGATGTATTATAAAATTGTAACTTGAAATATAATAAACCAATTTTTATAAACCAATGTCACCCCAATAAGTTTTAAAAAATATTTTCGTGACTGGGTTGCCAAGCACTGTCTAACAACCAGCATATTTACTACTCTGGCTAATGCAGCCATCCAGGGCAAGAACGATCTTGTCAAAGGGAAATCTCCACAGTGGCTAAGGATTCCAACCCAGTGATGGGCCATTTGTTGCTGAGATAACATTCTTTTCTTGTTTTTTGTTTTTGAGGTTGAGCATTTTTAAATACATTAAGAAATTTTTTAGATAATGCAATACAGCCTTACCTGGGTGGTTATGTGGACAACCAAGTGTCCAGATCTTCAGTCTTCTGAGTATCTTTGATCACTTATACATGCACGCACGCGCACACACACACACACAGCCTCAAAATGCTTTTGCTACAGTAAATCATTCAGAATTTTCAAGAACATGGAGATTAGACAGTGAGGTGCAATGCTTAATTCCAGGGGTTCATCACAGACACAGATGGTTGAGTTATGATCAGAGGGGCCTCTGTGATTTAGTCTATCCAAACCTGAAATTCTGATATGCCCAGATGGCAGGAATATTGAGGTTGTGTTGAAGATGTAACCTTAATAATAATTCCTCATATTTTATGGTGCTTGTGAGTTGTAAAGTATTTTTTATGTACATTATATCATTTGGTCCTCACAGCAGTCAGTTTAGGGAGACAGGGCAGGGTGTCATTATTTTAATCTCACATGTGAAGAAAAGGGCGTGCTTTCCTTTCAGTTCAGTTAGTAAGAGACAAAAGCAGGATTAGGTCCTCCGCCTTCTGATCTCATGTGAGGTTCTTTTTGTCTGACGACCCTGGCTTTTGTGCATGGTGACCTATTAGAATTCATTTGCAAAAGAAGCTATGCAACAATAAATTAAACTTAAATGTGAAAAATAATACTTATGTTAATCTACATTTGTCATTTGTTGCTAAACGAATTTCTTTTTTCTCACACTAGGCTCAAACTATGAAAGGTACAATTTTGAGGATGGGCTCTGTAATATGATGCAAGGTCAGAGTGTGCAAGTTGGTTGTCCAAAGAGAAATGGGGTGCTTGATCTATCACCTCCACTTCATGATCACAGTGGCGATACATCTGGTAAATGCTTTGAACTGTTTTCTTTTTCTTTTTTCTTTTTTTGGCAAGTGTTTGATTACAGCAATAGATTCTTGACTTATATGTACCTATTGATAATTATAATGTTTAATTTTCTTTATTTAGCCATTTTCAAGATATTTATTATTTCTAAAATATCACATTGAATTCTTATAACTGGGTTCCTGGAATTCCAAAGGTCTATGCAGACAATAATTGGGATTTTCTATATATTTTGACTCTTTATGAAAATTGTGAAATTTAAACATGATGCTACATGATTAATTCATCAATTTATTTTGTGCATTTGACCAGCCTGACTTCAGCTCTGTCCAGTAACATTTGTTTCCTCAGGCTGACTAGACAGCTCTGATGGGCTGCTGACTAGCCTTTGAAGTAGTGATGGAGCCAGACATTTGTTAATTTCTTTATTTGTTGACTAATAAATTCCATTCATTCACCATTTTGTACCAGGTAATGAACAAAAGTTGACTCCATGCTTGCCCTCATCTGATGGGCTTAAACATGATATGAAAACAAGTCATATATTGCCTGGCATGACTAATTAAAGACTGGTGATTTTTTACAAAATTGATGCTCCTCTCAAATAAGCACAATTAAATGTTAAATATAAGCATATCCTTAGAGGTCATTTAAAGCAAGCTAATGTTCAAGCATTTGATGTTAATTATTTGGAAATATTTATATACAGATTAGAATCCTGCCTCTACCACTTGCTAGCTCTATGAGCTTGAACAATTTACATTTTTAAGCCCTGGTTTTATCAACTTTACAAGGAGGAATAGTGATGTTTAGTTCATAGAATAGTTGACTTAAGAGTTAAATGAGATATTGTTGGTAAAATGTCATAAAATATCTGACATTCAAAAGAGTTAATATTTAGTACATTTCTGAATAATTTTGGTGTCCTTAGCTTTAACTTCTACATAAGTAAAATGGAGTTTGTTATTTTGCTTGGTTTTAATGTCAAAAATACTTTTTGAAAAATGAAATACTGCCAGTCTGTGACAACATGGTTGGTTTTGAGGATATTATGCTAAACAAAATATGACAGAAAAAGTCAAGAACCATATGATTTTATTCAGATGTGGGATATAAAAGTGACAGCTACAAATGTACAAACAAGACGAATAAAAACTCATAGAACACAAAGTATAATGATTATCAGAAGGAAAGGAGGTGATGGTTAGTGAAGGGTAGAGGGGGCAAGTGTATGGTGATGAAAGGATGTCTGACTTTGCATGGTGGGCACATAATGCAGTATACAAATGATTAATCATAGAATTCTGCACTTGAAATCTGTATAGTTTTATTAACCAATGTCACCCTAATAAATTTAGTAAAAATAAAAACATATGTACAAGGTCTGTCCAGCCATGTAATATGAAAAATAGAAACATTTATTGAAAAAAGATGCAAGAAACATAGTACATAAGACAATGATGCCTCAGTCCCCTTCAAAGTGGGCATCTTGTCACCTCACATAGTTCTCCCAATCACCATCAGTTGCCCTGTAGTATTTTTCTGAATCTCATTGATGGTCTGAAATCTCTTCCCTTTGAAAGGTGATTTTAGTTTGGAGAAAAGCCAGAAGTCACAGGACACCAAATCTGGGCTGTAGGGGGCTGGGTCACCTGGGCGTTTTGATGTTTTGCCAAAAACTTTGCACAAGGTGCGATGCATAAGCAGTTACATTTTTGTGATGAAGCTGCCAATCACCAGTTGCCCACAGCTGTGGCCTTTTGAATTATCTGAATAGTTTCTGTGGAGGAATGTGCAAGCTAAATGCAAAATTCGATGCAGATTCATTGCTCTACTGTTTTAGTCATTTTGAATGTGACAGCTACACAGTACACATGCTCACTCAACTGGGTCTACCACCCTCACTTCTAGTACATTGTAGTCATCACTATTCACACATACACATTCCAGTCCACTCTCCTTGGCTGCCAAGTTACATTGATGTCACACAAACCATTCTTGTTATATTCATAATGGCTGGACTTCTTCTGGACAGACCTTTGAAAAGACTTTTTTAAAATTAATTTTTAACAGTTGTCAGGAATAAACCAACTTTATCACAAAAAAAAGGGAAGAGCTTCACAAACAGGACCAATGTCTCACTGCAATACATAAACCTTATTATGGATTCAGTTATGTTAGATGGTGATTCTGAACCTGGTTCCCAACTTTTGATCATTGCATTGCCTATGAATTGTTAGATCCCATATGTCTCTCATTCAGAACTTCCCCACTGTTTGTGCTTTTCAGTTAGGAAATTTTACGCAGCATACATTTACTTAACCTGGTCTTCCTCATGGGCATAATACCTGATGTTTTCTCTTTTTGTTGCATGTGGTTATTATTCTATTGTTATGTTTTCCTCATCTTGGAGTTAAACAACATCAGGACCTTCCCTTCTTTTTAAAAAAAATATTTTATTGTTATTCAAGTACAGTTGTCTGCATTTACACCCCACAACTCCCCCCACCCCAGCCATCCCCACATCCCTCTCCTGCTTCCACTCCCCCTTGGTTTTGTCCATGCATCCTTTATACATGTTCCTGAAAACCCCTCCCTCCTTTGTCCCCATTATCCCACAAACCTCCCCTCTGGTTACTGTAGGTTTGTTCTTAATTTCAAAGTCTCTGGTTATATATTGCTTGCTTTGTTTTGTTGATTAGGTTCCACTTATAGGTGAGATCATATGGTACTTGTCCTTCACCACCTGGCTTATTTCACTTAGCATAATGCTCTCCAGATCCATCCATGCTGTCACAAAGGATAGGAGCTCCTTCTTTAATTCTGCTGTATAGCATTCCATTGTATAAATGTACCATAGATTTTTTATCCATTTATTTACTGATGGGCACTTAGGTTGCTAACAACACTTGGCTATTGTAAATTATGCTGCTATGAACATTGGGGTGCATAGGTTCTTTTGGATTGGTGTTTAAGGGTTCTTCCCTTCTTTCCTTCCTTTTTGCTTTTCTTTTTTCCTTTTCTTATTTTGTCATGCTAATTTTTTTGAAAGGCTAGTCAAGGAGTAAAATGGAGGCAACTCAGTTCAAAACTGAGGTGTTAGATATATAGGCAGACACCATTTTAGCCATATCTCTTGGTTTGATTTAAGATTTCTAGAATCAGACTAAATGGGTTTGAACCTGCTGGTCTCAGTTTCCTCATCTGTAGAATACAAATAATGATAATACAAGCCTCAGGGTAAAGGGAGCAAATATTGCCCAGCATAATTATTGAAGGCTGGTGATATTAATAATAGATGTATCTCTTGCAACTATAATTAAATGTTAAAATGAGTATTTCTCTAGAGATAATTTCAAGTAAGTAAATTTCTGCCTTTATATATTAGCTATTTGAAATGTTTATGGTAAAATAGTCTTGTTGGAATTTTGTCTTCATTTGAAAATCCTTATTTCATGAATATTAATAATTTTTGATTAAATGATTCTTAAAATAATTCTCTGGTGCTCTAAAATAATAGTTTTCATCATGTAATCAATTCTTTGAGAAGTTTTCAGAGCTAAATTTGAAAACCCATTAGAACATTAAAAACATCCCTGTGTCAATATTTGAAGTCTACTAAGGCTCCAGCAGAGTGGTTAAAATTTAGTACTGATTTTTAAAAGATTATTTTACTTATAGGTATCTAATATCAGGTCTAAATAGAAATATTAGAACTTTTGTTACTTTGGCCAAGTGTTCAATTGGAGCTGAAATCCATATTATGAAATCCACACACTATTAAATAGCATCAAATCTTTTTCTTTTGTTCTGTAAAGGTGTGATGGTCTTCCCCTAGGACTCAAGGACCTTTGCTATTCTCCACAGCCACACCTGCAGTGACCCATTGCTGGGCATGTTTTTGGTCATGTGAGATTGTTGAGCGACAAACAACTTTCAACTCATCTACACTGTGTTAACTTATGGCCATATGTTGGGAACTGCCCTGCCTGGTATCAGAAGCTGTAACCTTCGCCTAGGCTAAGGCTGAGGGAACGACTTTGGAACTGTAAGCCAGCAAGGAGACAAAAGCTTATCTCCCTGGCAGGAGTGCCACTTCTGCTCCTTTTACTTCACCCTGCCTGAACCCCAATGCTTGGTCGGTTAGCCAATGATGGGTAAGATTCCCCAAGGGGAGAATGATCTAAGACAGGCACAATCACATGGGAAAACCCCGAGGAAGGACTTTGGGGGCTACAGCAAAAGGGGGTGATGGACCCTCACCCCCCAGCTTTGACAAAGCCTGAGTGCTCATTCCATCCTTATCTCTTGGTTACCTTAGTTCCCCTTGCTCCACCTAAGCCTGAAACAATGACAGGGTGGTGCAGCCCTGTACTAGAAAGGGCGGGTTCCCCAGGTGATCAGGCCTAAGAAAGAATATGTAAAATCCTGTGAAACCTGCTTTGTTTAGAATGCTGTCAGTTGAATGAGAAAGGTCCAAGGAAGAAGTAAGTTTGTTCCTCAAAGTTTTACAGTTCTTAGACGCTGACTCAAAGTAGGCCCTCAGAGTTCCTTGTTATTTGATCCTTACTTCCCTGCAATGAGTAATGAGCTTTACCTGAATTCTTGTACAAAGGGACCCAATAAAAGGCCTGCTGGGACAGGAGAATGCTTGCCCTCCCCTTGAGAGGGTGGCCAAGGTGCTTTCCACTTGGAGAGTGGCCCCTCCATCCCTACTTCTCCACAGAAAATTGCCTGTTTCTGTGTATGTTCATTTCTCGTGTGTCGACGAGCCATCCGCAGCGTTCCGCGGTCACTGCCGGTCGGTGATTGCACATCAGCCATATTAACTGTATTTTCCTTAGTAAGCTATAAACAGGGTATATGTGCCCATTTATTTTTTATTTATTTAGTTTCCCCCGTTTATTATAAAAATTCTTAAGCATAAAAAGAATTCAAAATTTACTGTGAATAGCCATACCCACCACTTAACTTACACAATTCAAATAATTATATGTGTTTTATGAAATATCTATTTATCTGCCCAAACCCTTTCTCCACTAATCAGTCCATCACATTTGCAATGCATTCAAAGAGTCACAGGAATCAGTTCAAATACATTAGCGTGGCATCATTAAGTAAATGCAGGAGTCAACAAAGCATAACCTTGAGTCATTTTATGGTTTCTGTAAATAAAGTTTTATTGGATCACAGCCATGCCCATTCATTCACAAATTTTCTGTAGCCGCTTTCGTGCTAAAGCCTTGGAGTTGAGTGGTTGTGGCAGAGACCATGTGGTCCACCAAGTCTAAATGATTTGACCCTTTAAGAAAAGTTCGCTCCCTCACTAGAACACAATATTCATTAGAATTTTTTTCTATTGTGGTAAATCTTAAATTATATAAAAACACCAATATTAAGTGTTTTATTTGATAAATTTTGACAAATGTATTCACCTATGCAACCAATCCCTAACATAATTTGAGGCATTACTGTCATGCCTGAAAATTCCCTCATGTATCCTCCTAGGCAATCCTTGCTCTTACCCTTCATTCTCAGGAAAATCACTGTTTTTATTCCTGCCAAAACCCATAAATTAGTTTTGCCTGCTGTAGTATTCATACAAATGAACTCATACAGTATGCACAGTACAGGATATACACTGCTGTATAAGACATTTAACACTTAGCAGAGGTGGCACGTGTGTTTTGTCTGCAGGCCATAGTTGGCTGTCCCTGAGTCTGTTTAATAAACATGGAATGTTTTTGCATCTGGCTATATGCAGTTTTGGTAATACGTGAGGAAAGAATAAAATTCTGCCTCTGAGAACTAACAGATAGGTTATAATCTTAATTTTAGTGGTCAGTGTTCACTTTTTTAGCAAACATAAGTGAAACCTATCTTGATGTAAACCCTGATTCTGTATAAAAATCAGCTTATCATTGTTACTTTAAAATTTCATTTGCATTTTTAATTTAGGAGATTCTTTATACTAGTTAAGTATTTTTTTTACAATAAAGATGTGTATAATATCTGTGTTCTTAAAGTAGAATTACAGTGTACTACTTGTCCTGTTTTGAATGTTGTAGTTACACTGTATTAAAAGTAAAAAAATAATCAAAGATAAAAATTTTGTATATTTATGTACACCTATGTATAGTTAGTGGTGACAATTGTTCATTTTAATTCAGATGTTTTTATTAACTTCAGAGTGTGTAAGTCATCATAATCAATTCTGGGAATACTATAAAGACGATTTGAACACTTGTTGCATATCATGGTGTCGTGATGTCTTTGGAAAGCATTTCTGAGAATAGTACAATTAACTACAACACAAGGAGAAATTGAAAAAGCGCTATCATATTAGTCTAAGCAGATTGCCCCATGTCTACAAGGAAATTCTGACACTGAGAAGGAGTAGGGCATTTGAGAAAGGACTTGAAAGCTGAATGGTATTTTAATGCACCGTGAAGTAAAAGAAAAGATAGTTCAAACCGAAAGGATGACACAGAACCATGGAGAGGCATGTGGTGTGCTCAGGCAACAACATAGCAGTCTGCTACAATTAGAGGATACTGTCTTTGTGGATGAAGATTAGGTCAAAAGTATATTTGGGAATATCAAAAATATGTCACCGAAAGGCAACTCATCAGTACCATGTCCTTTTCTCTTTTCCCTCCTCTACCCAAACTCCCTTAGAGTTGACAATTCTAATGCTGCTGCTGTCCAACCAGGCAGCAGAAATGAGAGACATTGATGGATGTGGCCGTGGCTGAGAAGTTGCATGAAGAGTTTCAAGGGCATACATATTTGGTACTTAATGATTCAGTCTGCTTCAAGTAGTATTTTGCACAGAGCTTTACTTTCCTCCACAAGTTTTTTGATTGTCAAGCTAATAATATCAAGGTCTTTGATACATGCCTGTGTCAATGTATATTTTGAGTGGATAAGTTACAAGAGTTTTTCATAATTCCCCAACAAACTTTATGTCTAATTTTATTGTGTAATATAATATGTTTATTCTCCCTTTTATTTCAAATTCAGTGTAATACATCAATCAGGGAATAAGAATTGGCAATTTAGATGATTATTTGAATTAACTGATATGACATCAATGAAATTTCTTCACATAAGTAGTCAAACTGTCAAATACCTTAGAGTAAATAGTAAATATTATTTATTTGATTAGGGCTAAAATATATTCTATAATTTCTCTGGAGAAATATTTTCCTATGTATAATTTGCTTTCCTTTTGGCAGGAATTTTATCTTTAGAAGCAGATGGCTTATTTATTTGTTAAATTTATGTGTGTATATAGTTTTCAAATTAACTCCAGCACAAGTGAAATAATTCAAATTCAACAGAAATACACAAAATCAAATATTAGTATGTTGAAATAAATACAATGCAAATAACCAAATAAAAATGGACAGTGAATTTTACCAATTAAAGTGACAGAGCAGATTTCTGTTCTCTGCAAACTAAGTCTGGCAACTATAATTTGTAGTCACATAGATTCAATGTGCCCTACAACTGAATTAGTCAAGAAATAAATTACAGGGACTCAACTACTTCAGGCTTTATAGACTTTGGTCAGCCCCTTAAAACACAGCAAATGGAACAAGAGGACCAAATTAGTGGCTACCTAATTGTGGCAAGGAGAATTCTAAAGATGCAACTCCCCCCGCTCCCCGCCACACACACACACACACACACACACACACACCACAGGATTCTCCCAGGTTATTCAATCAAACACTAATTCAGGTACTTCTGTGAAAGAGCTTTGTAGATGTATTTAACATTATTAACAAGATAAACTTAAAATAGGAAGGTTATCCTGGACAGTTGAAATGGCCCCAGTACAATCACATGGTTCCTCAGGACCTTATGTACATAATATCAGGTCATTTGCAAATAGAGATAGTTTTACTTTCTATTTCCATTCTGGGTGCTGATTATTTAATTTTCTTGTCTAGTTGCCAGCCTAGAAACTTAGTGCAATGTTGCATAAAAGTGGCAGTGGCAGATATCTTATCCCTATCAGGAGAAGCTTTTTCAATCTTTTATATTATCATAACTGAGGGCTTTTGGTAGATGCCATTTATCAGGTGAGCATATTCCCTTCTGTGACTATTATGTTGAGTGTTTTTACCATGAGAGAATGTTAGACTTTGTCAAATATGTTTTTTGCAGCTATTTAGTTGATCATGTGATTTTTGGCCTTTACTTGATTGATTTATAGTGATTGTTTTTCATGTGTTGAACCAACTTTGGATTCTCAGTATAAATTCTACTTGGTCATGGTGAATAATACTTTTTATATCTCACTCAGTGAAATTTTCTAGTATTTTGTGTAGTGTTTTTATATTTTTATTTATCATGCATATTGATTCGTAGCTTACTTTTCTAGTGATGTGTTTGGTTTTGGTCAAGGTAACAGTGGCTCCAGAGTAAGTTAGAAAGTGTCCTCTCTTAATTTGTGAAAAAGTTTGTGAAGAGTTGGTGTTAAGTCTTCTTTAAATATTTTGTGGAATTGCCTAGTTATCTTTCTTTGAGAATATTTTTGTTGAGAGCTTTTTTAGTACTGAAAAAGCTTTTTTTCATTCCATTTATTTATTTATTTATTTATTTATTTATTTACTGCAGCTTAATCATGTTGTCCATCTCTTATTTTTAATAATATTTTTTTTATTTATTTTTAGACAGAGTGGAAGTGAGGGAGAAAGAGGGAGAGAAACATCAGTGTGTATTTGCCTCTTACGCACCCCATATTGGGGACCTGGCCTGCAACCCAGGCGTGTGCCCTGACTGAGAATCGAACCAGTGACTTTTTGGTTTGCAGGCTGGCACTCAATCCACTGAGCTATACCAGACAGGGCTATCTCTTATTTTTAAAATATAATTTATAATAATCACAGTTGACGTATAATATTATATTAGTTTCAGGTGTATAACGTAGTGATTAGATATTTATATAACTTACAAAGTAATCACTCCCAATAAATCTAGTATCCATCTGACACCATACATAGTTATTACAATATTATTGACTGTATTTTCTACACTGTACTTTATATCTCCATGACTATTATGTAACCACCACTTGCAGTAACTACCAGATTCTTTTTTTTAATGTGTCCTTATTTGTCTTTAAAACATTTTTTTGTGTGTGTGTTAAAATGTTTTTTTTCTAGATTTCTAGCTCTCTTTTTTGTTATTGTTTGTATATTATTATTTTTTGTTTCTATTTCCTACAAGATTTCTATGAGAGACATACTTTATGAGTTGATCATATTTGTATACATCAGCCTTGAACTTTTGATTGGAGACTAGCATTTACATATAACAAAATTATGGATGAGATAGGATTTACACCTGCCATCTACTATTTGTTTTGTCTGCCTTATGTCTTTTCTTGTTTTCTTTTGTGCTACATAGATATTTTCTAGTGTATCATAGTAAATCACTTTTTTCACTACATATTTTTGACTATTTTTAATGACTGACCTTAGGACTAAAACAACCTAGGTTGAATTAATACCAATTCAATGGCAATAGCACACAAAAGCATTTGTCCTACTTAGCTCCATTCTCCGCACCTTTATGCTGTTACTGCTGCAAATTACATCTGTATATATTGTGTACTCATCAGTACTGAATTATAATTTTGATTTTAGTGATCACAATAACCAATTATGATTATTAATTTTTGATACTATAATTTCTATATATTGGCATTCTCTATATCAACAGAGAAAAGGAGTTTGTATCTAAGACTATTATTTCCTGTTATCTGAACTGAGGCATATTTCTGTCATAGATAAACACACTTATTGCTGTCCAAAAACTTTGACATTTTAACCTTTGCTTCAGTTTTCAAACCTTGTCATGGTGATTCATTCCTGCAGCCTGATCTTTTGAGAAATATTTTTAAGAATGATCTTATTTCACTGCTAAAATACTCAATTTTTTGAGCTCCTTCAAGCCAGTCTGTTATTCTGCAGCAGGCAGTAGGACTTGTTTCTCTTGAACTCATTCATTCCCATTAATCACCTAGAATGTGTGGAATGGAGGAAATACAAGGCTTCTTATTATAGTTGAAGAAAGTGAGACTGCAAATTCTACCTTCTTTTTCCTGAGGATCACAGTTGATAGAATTCACTGTCAAAGTTACTGGATTTAGCCTCAAAACTTGATTCATTGTTTTGTTACTTATATGTTTTATAATCTTTCTTTTTCTTGGTTATCAAATCTTGGTTATGTCTGGATTTTACTTCAACACCTACCCAGGACCTGAAAAATTTTTTTTGAAAGTTCTTTAACATAAACATTTATGATTATAAATAAAATCATGCTGTTTATGTTCTTGGTAATTTTAATAATTAACACTTTATCACAGGCTTACTTTATTTTATCATTTAATTTTTAATATTTTTTGTAGTTGACACTGTTACAGATGTTCCCTATTCCCATCCCTATTTCCCCTTCCACCAAGCCTCTGATTTCCCCTCTGGCCTTCAGCACATTGTTGTCTGTGTCCATGGGCTATGCATATATACATGTATATTATTTGGCTAATCTCTTCCAGTCCCTCCTCTCCTCCTCCCCTCTGAGATCTGTCAGTCTGTTTCATGTATTCATGCCTCTGATTTTATTTTGTTCATCAGTTTATTTTGTTAATTAGATTCTACATATGAATGAGATCATATGATATTTGTCTTTCTCTGACTGGCTTATTTTGCTTAGCCTACTAGTCTCCAGGTCCATCCATGGTGTGGCAAAGGGTAAGAGTTCCTTCTTCCTTTTAGCTGCATAGACTTCCACTGTGTAAATATGCCACAGCTTTTTTATCCACTCATCTACTGATGGACATTTGGCCAGATCTTAGCTACTGTAAATAATGCTGCTATGAACATAGACATGCACATATTTTTTCTGATTAGTGTCTTGGGATTCTTAGGATATATTCCCAGAAGTGGAATCACTGGGTCCAAAGGCATTTCTATTTTTAATTACAGGTTAATTTTAAGTGTATTTTAAACATATGCTGTGCAGTTACTTTTATGGAGGTAACCTTAAAATAGGAATTTATGAATCATATAAACAAATACATGAATATATTAGATGTTAATAGGAGATATATGATAATGATGATGATGACATATGTGTGGTATGATATTACCAGGCTCCTTCAAGGAGTGAGAGGGTCATGTAGAAACAACATTGGATATATTTTTGGTTTTCAGCTTCACAAATCTCTTCTTGATGTCTGGAGCCAGTAGCAGGAGGGGGTGTCAGATGAGGGAATGGGCAAGGGGAAAAAACTTACATTCTGCTTCTTTCATTTACACTCTTAGACATGATGACTAAAGTCTGATGGAAAGCAAGAGAACTTTATATAAGATGGTATTTTTCTCTAAGAAATATCTCTATCTGTGATTAAAGAAATTCTATATTTATACTATAGGGAGTAAGGTAAAATTAAGAGTGCATTTTAAAATATGCCTGTTTTTATCACTGAGTTAGAATTAGAAGGATTCAAACTGTTTCTAAATTTAAGACATTACTGCCCTGGCTGGTATGGCTCAGTGGATTGAGTGCCGGCTCGTGAACCAAAGGGTCACCAGTTCAATTCCCACTCAGGGCACGTACCTGGGTTGTGGACCAGGTCCACAGTGCGAGGTGTGTGAAAGGCAACCATACATTGATGTTTCTCTCCCTTTCTTTCTCCTTCCCTTCCCTCTCTCTAAAAATAAATAAATAAGATCTTTAAAAAAATCTCTTAAAAAACATTACTTTGTGCAATAACCTAAATATTAACCTTTATTTAATTTCTGACAAAATACAGATTATAGTGTTATAATATATAACAAATGTCATAGTCTATAAAACATTCTACTTATTTAAAGAATTTATTATTTTATTGCAAATGCTACTGTATTATTTAGTAGGATAATGTGGCAAATTGAATTTTTGAGCAAACTTTTGAAAGTAAACATGATTAATTTAAGTAATTTTCTTGACAAATGAAAGTAATTTTTTCTGTATATTCATAAATGCTTTTTAGTAGCTTATTGTTTATAAACAATAATTTAGGACCCATTGGGTACTATTACCATTTGTATTGCTAATAGTATTACTTAAATCTAAAACAATACATCTGCATGTCTCTATGCTTAATTAATTATTCACTTGCTTAACATTTGCTTTACCTGCTGAATATGAAAAGCAAACTAATGATAGCCCACTTGTGTCACCTTGCTACCAGCTCTTCATCTAAACTGTGTTTATGTAATAATTCCAGGGAGCACATTCTCAGAACAATTTTCAGTTATTGCTGGGATTTCAATTAGGCATCTGATTGTATCCTTAAGTAATCAGTAATGTCATTGGTTTCTGTTTAATTAGGATACAATTTCAGAATAGGTCTAGGCAAAAAGATTTTTAAGGTTTCATAATTTTATTATAATTCTTTCTATGAAATGATTAAATTTGATTTCCAACCCAACTTTAAAATATCACCAAGTAACTTGTGTAGATATATCATCACAATCATCATCAGCATCATTTTTCATTCCTTTTGATAGTGGCACCCTAAATAGAGTAGTAAAAACTAATGGTTCCCAGATTATACACTATAACCTTGTCAAGCATTGCAAGAAATATATGAAAGCCCAGAGAATGCTCTTCGTTTATGTTATAGGCTTTCAAACAGTAGCTGGCCCAGCCTGTACTCTAGCACACAGCACAGTATCAGGGTTTAGTATTGTTTTCCATAATCCTGCGAAAACCTGGGATTATTCGATCCACTTCTTTCTAGAGAAAATCACGACAAACAATGATCTCTTTTGAATTTTCCCCAAATTACTTATTTTGGTGGGTAGTCCTAGGGTAATGTCTTCTTTGGATACCATCTTTGCAGAGTTATAACTTTGTATATCATGTGACATAAATTGGGTTGTGGACCTCAGGCCGTAATAGTGCAATAGAGTATAATCACTATTAATTATTTAAATAGAGAATATAATGAAGTGAAAAATATCAGTCAGACTATTGTTGAAAGCACATGGTTAAATGTGGTTAAATGTTTCATTCTTTGAGCAAAAAATACATTCATCTGATGTGGATATCACCAGAATTACTGCCTGGTGTATCATCTAAGCTTACCAGTGGTTACTCTGAATCTGGACGCTGACTCTTGTTTCTAACAGCCCACTTCCTCTCGTGGGTCTCCACAGTGTACTCTCCTTCAAATTTAAGAAGCTGAGTTTTTCTTCCAATGAACAACCAATGTGCTTGTCAGATATTTAAAAGTGCACAGCATTTTGAAAACTTTTTACATTTGGGAACTTCTTTATTATAATTGTTTGAATATTAGTTCTTTTTCACAGGTTACATTTTGTTACTTCTCCAGCCATGTGAGTGGTAAATTAGCAGCTGGCCTTCAAACTACCTGTGCTGGTCCTGTTCAGCCACTGTGGCAGAACACAGCTGGGCCCCCAAACCCAAAACAGTGGAGGAGAAATGTCATCAAAACCCAGTGCTCCCAGAAACTTCAGGTATATGTGTTATATTTTCTAACTATGTGTTTGAAAGGAAAGTAATAAGATGCATATTTTTAATACCTAATGAATTAAAAGTGGGATGATCTATTGATATATCAGTATAACATAAACTTCCAATTC
This sequence comes from Tonatia bakeri, assembly GCA_004024845.1. Classification (NCBI taxonomy): domain Eukaryota; kingdom Metazoa; phylum Chordata; class Mammalia; order Chiroptera; family Phyllostomidae; genus Tonatia; species Tonatia bakeri. The sequence continues at coordinate 104,083 of PVIA01004748.1, forward strand.
TCTTAACTTCTTGAAGTCCCTTACTTTTTTCTTTATTTCTCTTACTATTCCAATGTCCTGTTTTGTTTTTCATTTTTTATTCTTAAGGTTCACTTTCCTTTCAGACTTTTCTCTTGCTTTTGAGAGAAAAAGGTTGTGTTGGGTAATGAGGAAATAGACTATTTAATTTAACTACTAATTCCAAATGCTGTAGAAATGGAATAATTGTCATATTCATTTCATGGTTAAACTCAGGTTATTTAATATAGCCTTTAATTTTCTAAAATAATTTTGGGAATTAGATCCAGAGAAAGCCTATAAAAAAGATAAATTTATTTATACAGCCTAATAAAACTCATGTATGGTAGAAATTATAATTTAATAATTATTACACAGGTTCTTGGAAAAGTATTGCATATTTTAACATTTGTGACAGTCAAATGAAATTTTCCAGTTTAAAAGAGGATCTTAAAGCATTTTAAACATGATTTGTGAGGAAATTTAGCCCAAGTAGGGTTTTTTTATCATCTGTTATTAGAATAGTATAATATAATAAATTTTATAATTTTGATACAAAGTACAGAAATTTCTGATATGTGATGCATTTGACACTTGCATAATGCACATGGTTTGAATTGAATTGAGTTTTTTTCTTTTGTTAATTGTTGTTCAAGTATAGTTGTCTCCATTTCTGCTACCACTTTCCCCTGCCCCACCCAGCCCCATCTCCCACCCTCAATCCTACTCCCCTTTGGCTTTGTCCATGGGTCCTTCATACTTGTTCCTTGATGACCCTTCCCCTTCTTTTTTCCGTTATGCCCCTTCCTTGCTCCCCTCTGGTTACTGTCAGTTTATTCTTTATTTCAATGTATCTCGTTATATTTTGCTTGCTTATTTGTTTGGTTGATTAGGTTCCATTTATAGGTGAGATCATATGGTATTTGTCTCTCACCACCTGGCTTATTTCACTTAGCATAATGCTCTCCAGTTCCATTTATGCTGTCACCAAGGGTAGGAGCTCCTTCTTTCTTCGTGCTGTGTAGCATTCCATTGTGTAAATGTACCATAGTTTTTTGATCCATTCATTTATTGATGGGCGCTTAGGTTGCTTCCAGCACTTGGCTATTGTAAATTGTGCTGCTGTGAACATTAGGGTGCACAAGTTCTTTTGAATTGGTGTTTCAGGATTCTTAGGGTATAATCCCAGTGGTGGAATTGCTAGGTTGAAAGACAGTTCCATTTTTAGTTTTATGAGGAAATTTCATACTGTTTTCCACAGTGGCTGCACCAGTCTGCATTCCCACCAACAGTGCACCAAGGTTCCCTTTACTCCACAACCTTGTCAGCACTTGTTGTTTGTTGATTTGTTTATGATGGCCATTCTGATCAGTGTAAAGTGGTATCACATAGTGGTTTTAATTTGCCTCTCTCTGATGGCTAGTGATGCTGAGCATCCTTTCATGTATCTCTGGGCCCTCTGTATATCCCCTCAGAGAAGTGTCTGCCCAGGTCTTTTGCTCATTTCTTAATTGGGTTGTTTGTCTTCCTGGAGTGGAGTCATCTCAGTTCTTTATATATATTTATATATTTTGGAGATCAAACCCTTGTTCAAGATATCATTGGCAAATATATTTCCACATACAATTAGTTCCCTTTTCATTTTGCTGATGTTTCCTTTAGCTGTGCAAAAGCTTTTTATTTTGATGAATTCCCACTTGTTTATTTTCTCTTGTATGTCCCTTGCTTTAGGGGATGAATTGGATTGAATTTTAAGTTCAACTATTTATTTTTATTTTTATTTTTAAGTATCTTTTATTGATTATGCTATTACAGTTATACATTTTTCTCTCCCCTTCATCTCTTCTCCACTCTGCACTCCCCTGTCCTCCAGAATTCCTCCCCTGCCTTAGTTCATGTCAATGGCTCATACGTTTAATTTCTTTGGCTTCTCTGTCTCCTATACTATTCCTAACACTTCCCTCTCTATTTTATGCCTACCAGTGATGCTTCTTATTCCCTGTATCTTCCCTGCCCCCATTCTCCCTCTCACTCTCTGCATTGTCATCTTCATTTCTCTGGTACTGTTCCTGTTCTAGTTGTTTGTTTAGTTTTTGTTTTTGTTTCTTAGGTTCAGTTGTTGATAGTTATGAGTTTGTTGTCATTTTACTGTTCATACTTTTTGATCATTTTCTTTTTTTTTTAGGTAAGTCCCTTTAACATTTCATATAATAAGAGCTTGGTAATGATGAACTCTAACTTGACCTTATCTGGGAAGCATTTAATCTACCCTTCCATTCTAAATGATAGTGACCTGTCTCCACTGCTGCCCCAGCCACCCCCCTCCCCCAACCCCAGCGAGCCAGGTAAGCTACATTCAGACTATAAGATGCACCCCCATTTTCCTCCCAAATTTGTGTGGGGAGTGCGTCTTATAGTCCCCAAAATATGGTAATCTTGGATGTAGGTCTTTGCCTTTCATGACTTCAAATACTTCTTTCCAGCCCCTTCTTGACTGTAAGTTATCTTTTGAGAAATCAGATGATAGTCTTATGGGATCTCCTTTGTAGGTAACTCTCTCCTTTCCTCTTGCTGCTTTTAAAACTCTCTCTTTATCTTTAATCTTGGGTCACTTAATTATTATATGCCTTGGTATATGCTTCCTTGGGTCCAATTTCTTTGTGACTTTCTGGGCTTTCTAGACTTCCTGGAAGTCTATTTTCTTTGCCAAATCGGGGAAGTTCTCCTTCATTATTTTTTTTCAAATAAGTGTTCAATATCTTGCCCTTGTTCTCCTCCTGGCACTCCTATGATTCTGATGTTAGAGTGCTTAAAGTTGTTTCATAGGTTCCTAAGCCTCTCTTCATTTTTTTGAATTCTTGTTTCTTCCTTCTGTTCTGGTTGGATGTTTATTTCTTCCTTGTGTTCCAAATCATTGATGTCAGTCCCAGTTTCCTTCGCTTCACTGTTGGTTCCCTGCATATTTTGGTTTATTTTACTTTTGGTAGCTTTCGTTTCTTCCTTCACTTTGTAACTGAGCTCAATAAGTTCTGTGATCATCCTGATTACCAGTGTTTTGAACTCTGCATCAGATAGGTTATCTATGTGCTCATCACTTAGCTCTTTTTCTAGAGTTGTGATCTGTTCTTTCATTTGGACCATATTTCTTTGTCTCAGTATACCTGTTCTGTTCTAAGGGGCCAAGCCTTAGGCATTTGCCAGGGTGGGGCAAACTTCTTTGCTGCATTGTAGTGCTGTCCCTGAGGGAGAGGTCAGAGAGAGAACAATGTTGTTCACTTGCTCCACTCTAGCTCTACTTTCCAATAAACTATCCTGTGAGACTGAGAGTTTCTCCCTCTGTCACAGTCCCCACAATATTTTATAGCTAGTTTTGAGTCCTTAGTTTTCTGTTCAGCCAGCCCTGTCTCACCCACAGTGGTCTGCTGCCTTGCCATGTATCCTCTCCACTGGGCTTCCTGTCTTCGATCTCTGCCCCTTCTACCAGTTTGGGTGAATGGTTCTTTAACTCCTTGGTTGTCAGAGTTCCATGCAGTTTTATTTTCTGGCACACCTGGTTGTTTGTTGCTTTTAAATGGTTGTTATCCTTTTAGTTGTGTGAGGAAGCAAAGCATTTCTACCTATGCCTCAATCTTGGCCAGAACTGTAAGTTCAGCTATTTTGAATGCCTAAGAGGAAAGAGATGTGAATAAACAGAATCTCTACTATAAAAAAATGAATTATAAGATGCAAGAATGGCATATTTTCTTAATTGAGCTGTCATGAAATCACTGTAGTTTGGAATTTTCAGACTTTTGTAAACTAATTGGGGATTAGATGAATATCAGGAAGAGCACTTGGTAGATGGCTAAACGATACCTAGATGGATAGGACTTAAGTGGTATTGTATTGTTGGAGACATAATTCTGTCTTTTGAGCCTCTGCACTTTATTGAAGTCAAATATTGGTGTGTGTTGGGAGGGTATCTTAAGCCAACAGACATTTAAGTCTTCCTGTGAATGACTGATTCTTTTATTTAACAGAGACTTATTTGGGACATTTGGGATGCACCAGGTGGGATTCAGGGAATGTTCCCAGCTCCAATGGGAAAACATATTTTTCCCAGCTCTACTGAGATATAATTGACATATAACATTGTCTACATTTAAGAGTACAAGGTGGTGATTTGATACAAGTATGTATTGTGGAATGATTAACACAGTAAATTTAGTTAACACCTCACATAATTACAGGTTGTATTTTTGTTATTGTGTGTCAAAAACATTTAAGATCTACTCACTTAGCAACTTTCAAGTATGTATAATAGTATCATTCATTATATTCACCATGCTGCATATTAAATACCCAGAACTTATTTATCTTATAACTGGAAGTTGTGTCCTTTGACCAAGATTTCCCTATTTCCCTCGTACCACAGTCCTTGAAAGCTATCATTCTATTCTTTGTTTCTATGGGTTTGGTTTTATTAGATTACACATATAAGTAAGATTACACAATATTGGTCTTTCTCTGTCTGACTTGGCTCACTTAGCATAATACTATGTAGGTCGATCCATATTGTCATAAATGGAAGATTTCCCCTTTTTTCTGAATTATTTCTTCATATGTATACACTGCATTTTTTTTATTCTTTCTTCATTGGTGAACATGAGCTGTTTCCATGTCCTAACTATTGTGAATAGTGCTGCAGATATGGGAGTACAGATATCTCTTGGAGATAGTGATTTTCTTTTTATTGATTTCCTACCCAGGAAAAGTATTGCTACATCATGTGTCAGTTCTTGGTGTAATGTTTTGAAGGCCCTCCATACTGTTTTCCATAGTGGCTGTACCAATTTCAATTCCCACCAACAGTGCATAAGGGTTCCCCTTTCTCTAGATCCTCACCAACATATTATCTCTTGTCTTTTTTATAACAGCCATTCTAACATGTATGAAGTATATCTCATTTTGGTTTTGATTTGCATTTTCCTAATGACCAGTGATGCTGAGCACCTTTTCAGGTACCTGTTGGCCATTTGTGCAAATGTCTATTCAGGCCATCTGCCCATGTTTTTTGTTTCTTTTTCTATTGACTTGTATGAGTTTCTTACATATTTTGATAGTAACCTCTTATGTGATATATGGTTAGGAAAGAGAAGATTTTCAACAGGCAGGGAAATGGGCCACAGTGTGTTCCTGGACTTGGTGGGGAGCAGTGTGCAGAGTGAGCCCTCAGACAAGTAATGTATCTAATTTGTTGTGGGTGTTAGAGTGTGATTAACTGCTAGAAGTTTCTAGTTTTTTCTTACACTTCTCTTCTTACTCCCCTATGTCTTTCTGTCTTTTTCCAATAACAATAGAAGCAGTAATACAGAGCCAAAAGTGCATGAGAGGGGACTGAGTCCCATTAACTAGATGCTGAAGTGTGAACGTGCCAAAGTCCCTTCTGTCTGTGTGCATGCGAGTATAAACTTTTGTGACTGAGATGGGAATCTTGTGTACATATAAACTTTATCAGCACTTACTTCTTTTCCAACTTTAAAACAGAGTGAATCATTAAAAAAAAGTCAAACTATCTTCTTATGTATGTACCTTTAGGTCAGGGTCTTTACTGGTAGAAAAGCAGAGTCGGGTATAAGGCAGAGCTGAAACCTGCTGGATATTGTAGGGCAAACCTTTTAAAATAACTTCCTTGTATTTCTTGGCTGTCTCTTCCCAGGTGGCACATTGTGTGGGTTGAATTTAAATATATGTAGTAGCTAAATGTAAAACTTAAGACTCCCAAATATATCATCTCCCATGCAATTTAGAAGTAGCTGAGGCAGCAGGGTTATTCACTTGAGTGCTTTAAAATGCAGCAGTGGTTTCATCCAAAGCAGATGCATGTGCAGTGTATTAATTTGTTTCCCCAAATACTTTATTGCTGATATGAAAACAGTGCTTCTACCTTAGAGGCTTTCTAAAAATTCAAAAACAATATGACTCTTTTGGGATCTTTGGCTGTATCAATCTTTAAGACTTGCAGGGATGCCCTCATCTAAAGTATCAATTCTATCCCATCAGCAATTGAGCAGATGTTCATTTGTTTTTGTTTAGCTGGGCCACAGAGATGTGCTGTGCTTGTAACACTGTCTGCCACCATCCAGTAGCTCATTCCTGAAGAGCTTTAGTGAGAGGCTTACTTGAGGGCATCTTATAATCAGGGTCTCCAGACAAAATCTGCTGTGTCATCAATTTATAAGCCTCTGAGAATTATTCTCTTTTTTACAATTTCCCTTCCATGATGCATTCTGATCATTTTAAAGCTTGTTTGTGCTTCCTTTAGAAATATCTAAATAGGAGACTTTAGTCCCAGCTGGACCCTAGCTTAGCATTTTGAGAAAGCCTCTGGCTTGTGAGGGCTTTGTCACTGTCATCTGTAAAGTACTGGGTCCATCCCCTAATAAAATTAAAGTATGTTGATTTCTAAGGGAATACTGCTCCATGAATAAACAATGATGTGTGTGCATTTAGTCAACATTTTCAGTAAGTTCATGAAGATATTTAAGGAATAATAACAGCTACCATTTATAGACCACTTACTATATGTAAGGCACTGCATTTCATCCATTGTATATTTGTCTTATATTGTGAATACTTATTTTAGTCCTCTGCAGGAAAGCTCTAATTTACTCCATTGTTCCCATGAGGATTATAAACTGTAGACAGAGGAATAACCTACTGAAGTTCAACCAGGTTAGGACCTAGTATAGTTTGATTTCAGATCTGTCATTTAGTCACTGAGGCATTATAATTTTTGTCATGTTAAAGCATTGTAAGGATTTATAAGATATAGGAAAGAGGTAACCCAACCCTCAGATTTGGTCAGATCTGTTTTGTGACACTCCTTATGTATTCTTTTGTCTACAGTGTTGGTTAAAACAACATTATTACACATTGTCTGATGTTGATGAACTTCAGTCACATTTTCCAAAATTACAGACATAAGCAACTAATTGTACTATCATCATAAAATTGTTTGTGGAGGCAAAGAATAAAACAGTCCCAACACACAGAAGCAATTTAGTCCCAAATTCAAATAAAACCTTCATTTATCCCCTACCCATTTCTGTTCTTGAAGGAAGCCCATGTGTTGGTTTATGGGTAGAAAGGAATGAATACTATATTACTAAGTATATCACTGGCTAGGGGTTTCAGGTTGAATGTTTGAATTCTTAAGCTAAATGAACAGGCAGTGCCTGAATTTTAAAAAGATGTAGAGGTATTTTTAATATGCTATTATTTACTTGTCATTTCTTTGATATTCCATTTAGAGATGCTGGAAAACTTCTAGCAGCTTCCTATTCTGAAATACAGAAAAAAGATAAGTTATTCATATATAAATCAATATTCATTGTTATCTTAATTTTGAAAATTCTACTCTCAAATTTTTAAAATTATAATCTAAGGCATTTTACCTTTTAATTCAAGAGTATTTACTATTAAACACATGATGGGGAAAAGATTAGTCATCTTTTTGTTTTTTACATATTTACTTGGGAAGAAGTAATACTGAATGTATACTACTTATTAAGAAAGCTCTAATGCAATAGATATCCTTATGAGTTTCTGTTCGTGTAGTTACTAATATAAACCAAGTGGGTTCATGTCCATTACTCACCTATTGTCAAATTTTCATCTAAGATTTAAATGAAGCATCTTAAATGCTGACCCATTCTCTCCCTTTAAAGGCCACCTGTGCTTAAAATGCTTGGGCTGAAAGACCTTTGCCTCATGTGTGCTCTCGGGTCACAGTAGGTCATAACCTGACTCCATTATCTGTGTTGTAATTTGCTTTATGTTGCCACTTTTTAACTCTCTTATTATTTCCCCTAACATTGTTAAAATGAGGTGGATGTTTGGAAAAAAATCCTTTGCCCAAGTTTGGGAGAAAACAAGGAATGTTAGATGTACTTTCCTAAGAAATATGACTACTATACAGCAATGCAGACTCTGACCTTAAGGCCTGGCTTTTGAAATCATTCTGGGGTTCCACTTTCTTACATGATACAACCCGTCCCTCTTTTCAGGACCCCAACCCATGTCCCTAGAAAATCTTTTAGTTGGAATATATTTAACTAGATGATCTAGGGATGCCTGATGAATCCTGTGTTTCACAATCACAGAGACCCTTTAGTAAATTTCCCTACACTTAGAGAAATAGTTCTTTCCCTAAGGAAAACATGTTTTCTTGCTTGATGAGCAGGCTCAACTGGCAACCAATTTTCATATTAACTTTTCTTCAGTTATACCAAGTTAACAATAATTTAGTTAAATCAGTAAATATGATATATGTGTTGTGAACTCTGATGAAGAGAGGAATGAAGGTAAGAAGTTAATTTAAACTAAATTTACTTTATGAGATCCTGTGTGAAGATAGAGGATGGGGAATAGACATGGAAAGAAGAGAGGACTTAGCAGGTCTTGACTGTCTGCACATGAGACTGGAGGAGAAAGTGCTTCCAAAGGTCAGTTTGAAGTTTTGAGTATCAAAGAGCAGCAGTCTCTGGGTACCATTGTCAGAGAATGAGGGTCCAATGACAGACCCAGTTCAGGGGAAAGGACGTTATGAATTAAAAGTGTCTTCACACCATTTGACTGAGAATGCTCAGCAGGTTATGGAGACAAGGGAGTACAGCCCAGGAGAGAAGTTGACATTTGTGATGTAAATTTGTGTTTCATCAACATGGGTGACAGTTGAAACCCTGAGGATTATTGGGTTTGGGGAGAGTGTGTAGAGAAAGAGAGAAGAGTCTGATGATTTGTTAACATTTATTTTTACTTGTCTCTTTTAACATGGCTACTATAGGTGCGTGCATAAGCTTAGCTCAGCAAGAACTGGGGAATGTATCTATATGAAAAAGCTTTCAAGAAAAAGTATTAATCTGTAGAGAATAGATTTTTTTCTGTAAGCACAATATACATATAATATCTTAAATATTTTAATAAATCTATGTTATAATAGCTGACACATTTAAAGCCCATAATGTATCTGGTGATATTGTACATGTAATAACACATTTATTCTTGTATAAGCCGTAGCACATGGGTAATAATTTATTATTTTTGTCAGCACCCTTTACAAAGAAAAAGAAACTGAGGTACAGATCTTGAGTAAAATCTCCAAGGTCATGTTGCTATTAAGTGGTGTAGCTAGGACCTGAACCCAAGTAGACAGGTTCCAAATATATACTTTAATCACTCTGCTGTTCCACTTCCATATAAAAACCATCACACCACTACTTTTTCAACATGGTCTTGCTTTATAACTGGTCACACAGTTATTCTATTTTATGTGAAGAAAAGATGTCTTTCTTAGAGCTACATGTTGACAAGTTGCTCCGTAGGTTATGTATATTTCTCATGGTATGTTTAACAGACTAGCAGATTGTGTCTGGTTTGATGGGAAATGTCTCAGTGCATCAGGGTATACTGGAACGAAAGAGAATGCAGCACAGATACATCATGTGTCAGGGTTGACTGCATGCAGACCAGTTGTTCAGCTAAAAGGCAGTGCTTTTAAAAATCATAAAATGTTAGTATTAAAACAAGGCTAAACAGTGAACACAAAGTTAATGTATCCATGAATTAAGTCTCAAACATCAGTGGTATTTATAGTAAGGATGGGGTAATGCTCTTTATCAACACACCCATTTTCTATTGATTTAAGTAATTAAGAAACTGGAGAGCAGTTTCTTTCAAGTTCCTCAGATTTATTATACCTATCTATTTTCTTTTGGTGCAGAGTTGGGCTGGCTACACATCAGAATATAACATTTAGTCATTTTCACAGTAAGTCACTGAACAACCATTTCCGGTCAATGTCCCAAACTCTGTTGGGACCATGACAGAAAATGTGCCGGAGGACAGCACAAAGACGTCCAAGGCAAGTCTGTGAGTTAATACAGAAAACCAGAGGTACAAATGGGGCAAAGTTTTGAAATGCCAAGAACCAGAGTTCAAAATAGAGCTGGGTGCAAAAGCTGGTAAATGCTAAATAGCGTGAACACATGGAACCAAACACAGAAGATGATTATAGGGCAGAAGCCAGGTGAATATTGCATTTCATGAACATGTTACCTAAGCCACACTAGACATATGAGATAGAGACATGACTGTACATTTTCCTGCCCATGAGCATATATGCTTTGGCCTCTTTCCACTTGGAATTGGCATGGTAACCCATGCGCTTCTAGAAGTGACATGTTTCCTATTCGTAGGCTCTCTACCTTCAGGTTGTGAGACAGTGATGTTTTTTGCTTTCTATTTTTATTTTGTTTTGTTTTTCTTGTGCAGGTAGTTTTTCAAGGTCAAATGATTTCAACTCAGAAAGAGGATGAAGCCATAGCTACCAATGATGTATCTTTTGGTTCAGGCTGCTTGCCTGCAAATGGTAAGAACTTTTTCTCTCTTTGATCCTTATTGCGTACAATACATTCAGTGCAGTTTAAACTTTGTAATGACTTTGATCCGCTCCTTATTTTTGCCTGATGTTTTAGAGTGTCCTGTTTTCCATTGTGTAGTACATTGTATAACAATGACTATATCTGTGCTAGAGTGAATATAGGCTGTATTTTTCACTGACTGATGCTATAAAGAGTTGAAGGGGATAATTTAGTTTCAGATTTGAAACCTTATAGCAATGTTTTCACTGCCTACTTAAATCTAACTAAGAGAAATCTATGCCTTCTAGTAAGAAAAAACTGGCTTCCATAGACTTGAAACTGAATTCTTGCAGAGTTAATGTGATTATTCCATTGAGAGACACAAACGGAGAGAGATATTAGTTATAATCTACCTTCTGTTTAGACTGAAACAACTACATCAATAAACCACATATATCAGATATAAAAATGATCATTTTGGTTCCTTAATTATATTAACTGAATACTATTCAATCCCCCATTCACATTGTTATCAGTAGAGAAGTTCAGTGTTAAAATTTAATTTAGTTAAGCAAATTAATGTAGCCTAATAATCTAGCAAGAATTAAATATATATCAGGTAGCTCAAAGATTTTTTTCTCCTTTGTAAATTTTACTATACTGTGGTATGATTTATCACAATAAAGATACTTATTTTTTAGAGAGGATTCCAAGTTCTAATTTGGTATAAAGATGTGATTAATTATTGTAAATGTTAAATAAACCAATCAGTGAAAGACAAATACTGTATGATCTCACTTAACACATGTAATCTAATGAACAAAATAAACTTATGTACAAAATAGACAGAGGAGAAGGGGGACTGGGTACAAGAAGGTGAAGGGATTAGCCAAGGAATATATACTCATAACCCAAAGACACAGACAATGCTGTAGTGATGGCCAGTGGGAGGGGGCATGAGGGAAAGGGGGGAAGGGTGGGTAAAGGGAAGGAAAATGGGGACATCTGTAATAGTGTAAACAATAAAAATAAAGAAAAAAGAACAGCATAGATGCATTGATCTACTTAAGGGAGACCAAGGAATCTTGACAAAGGGTGTCTGTGTTGGGTGTAGATTTTACACAGTACTTCTACTCATATCATAAGAGCTTACAGGCATGTACCATCCAGACTGAGACAGGGCCTTAAAGGAGCTGTGACAGCCCCTTCTGACACTGGAACACATAAAGTTCTCTTTATTGTTGCAGTATTTGTGCTCAGCATATCTTAGGTAAGAAATTACTATATGATAAACTGAATATAGATAAATTGAAGTGGAGGTAAATTGAAAGGCACTGAGTGTAATTCCTCCCCATTTCTAGAAGTAAATAATTAAAATAAAAACTTCAATGTCTTTTCACTAAAAGAAGTTAACATTTATTAGCCTTATCAGAAGGGATGAGATATGTCAGTATAGAACACACGGTTAACTTCAGGTAAAGCAAACTCTATTGGCTACTCTGCTATTCATATTTCCCCTAATATCCCTCCTTCTGTTACCCTGCATGGTAGTCCTGGGTCCAGAGCACAGCCAGCTTACACTTGATTCTTAATGAGCCATCTAGTTCCTGACCTTGATCACTTCATCAGTTCTTTGTATTCTGTTTCATAGTTTCTACAAAAATTGGAGTCAGCCAAACAAAGTGATCCCTAACTAGTCCTAATTATTGGCCACTCTAGCTAGTCACCCTCAAAGGTGAATTAGGCAATGAAATTAACAATTAGCTGGACTGTCCTAACCATTAAGAATTTGGGATTTGCCTGCTGTCATTGAAATTCTCTGCATTGCAAATTTACACAGGAACATGCTGGGTTTGTGTTTGGGAATTAAGATTGCCTGTAATAAAACTCTACTGTTATTTCAGACATGAACTTTCTCTCTATCCTTGGTCTTGGGAGTTAAAGCCATCTCCCTAATTTTCCATGATACATGTACTGGGTCAAAGGCCAGTGTGGACGAACATAATAAATCACAAAAGACAAATGCCAGATCTTTTGGTAAGCACTTAAAAGAGCTTTGTAGAATTATTATAGAAGTAAAAAAGCAATAGCAGTGGGAGTGAGAACATCAGAAAATTGGGCATTCATAGAAAAGTTTTGATCAAATAAAAAATTATTGGAGACTAAAATTTCTAAGACAGTAGTTCTAGATAATGTCATAACCATATTGTTTTTGAGATGATGTGAAAATAAAGTTTACTAAAGATGAGGCATGCATTTTAAAAATAAGTTATTAGCTAGATATTTCATACAGATTTATTAAATTGATACAAAATTACAAGATTTGGGGCTATAGAAGAGTACTTTGGAAAGCAGACCTTTTGGGTGACGCAGGACAACAAGGCGGATATCATGAGCCAAGATGTTTTTGCACATGGGAGACTAAATCATTGTGTAGAAGCAACAGTGGGGATTTAGAGGAATGGGAACTTTAATTTCAGACCTTGTGTTTTATGGAGCACTGGAAAAGGAAGTCAGCCCTTGGGAAAAGGTGCAAAGGAAGTGATCTTCTTATGGAAAAAGCTGGTATTGGGATAAGGTCACATGGTGTGCTCTTTGAAGGTGAGTGTACAGGGAGTTTTTTATTTTGTTTTTCAAACAGAGTAAAGATTGAGGGAATATCTCAACTTTGGAGAGAAAATGAGCACCATGAGGATTAATAATGGAACAAAATAATAAAGCATGGTTGCATTTGGATGGAGTTGCATTTTGTAAATGGTAGGGATGTGAAAGATGATAAAATTCTGTAACATTAAATTGCCAAATGAGGCTCTCCAGTCAAGTTCAGGCACTATCATGATAGACTAAACCTAGCTAATTGTTAGAATTACATGGAGGAGTAATTGATTCTGGGCTTCACTCCAGACCACTTGATGGGAATCACTGAAGAAGGGGCCTGCATTTTAAATAATGTTTTAAGGACATTCTTGGTGAAGCCAGCCAATTTCAGGTTTAGGGACAAAATTGGCATTTGGGATGCTGGTCTTGTCTTGATTACTGTACTTGGGAATGACTGCCATGGGTCATAGTCCATCAACCCAGAATCAGTGGTTTCAGTCTCGTGCAGTTGGTGACAATGGACAGGGTAGGGGAGCCTCTGAGACATGTAGGCAGAACCAACACAACATGTTATTGATATCTGCATCAGAAAATTCTACTCCAGTGGAGGATAGAGTTAGGAATGTATTTGGGTGCAAGGAAACAGAGATGTTTTCTTGGGTGACTTCAGAAAATAAAGGAGGTAGATAGTTATGGCATAGTTTCTTTCATACTGTTTCTTCCACAGACCACATAGTTTCTAATACTGTTAAAGTCAAGGAAAAAGGGATTTCTTTGGTATTTGCCCAATGCTTGTCATTTGATGGTCACAAAATGACTGTTGAAGCTCTGTGCATCTTCCTGGTCAGGAAGAAGGAAGAAATGGGAAAAGGCAACGTTTTGGCCATGTCATTGGCTAGATGATTGTCATGGACTTCCATTCTCCAGAACCATGAGAAAATAAATTTCTGTTGTTTAAATCACCTAGTATATGGCATTTTGTTGTGTGGCATTTATATTGCAGCCCAAGTAGGCTACAATGTCTACTAATCAAGATAAATGATATTTTGATATAATACATTAAAATCAAAATTAATGAAAGAATAAATGATGAACTAAATATAAAAATGTTAAATAAACAAAAGATTAGTACTATTGAATTTTTCAGGCTTTGATATGAATTGGCCAGGTACTACTGGGGTCAAAAACAAACCTTAAGAATTTTAAAACAATTGAAATTATTTAAAATGTATTCTTTGACTAAAATGAAATTAAGCCACAATCTGAGAAATGCACAATTATTTGGAAACCAAATTATACATATTTAAATAAAGCATACTTCAAAATAGCCATTTTAAGTGAATTAAAATGAAAATGTAATACTAAAATTTGTGTATTACAGCTAATGCAGTGCTTAGAAAGAGATTAATTGATCTAAAGTGTTTATTAGGAAAGAAGAAAGGTCTTAAACCAGTAAGTTAACTATCCATCTAAATCACAGGTGGCAAACAGAAGGCCTGAGCGCTGAATCTGGCCCTCCACCTTGTTTTATCTGGCCTGGCACCTTGTTTCTACCCAGCAGCAGTGCTGAGCTCCTTGCCCCTACTTAAGGAGTAGTTACATTTGTACAGTCCTAAAGTTGCATTTGGCCTTTTGAAGGCAACCGTGAGGCTGATGTGGCCCCCAGTGAAAATGAATTTGACATCCCTGATCTAAATCAAGTATAAAAAAGAAGAACATGTTAAAGCTAAGTCAAGTAGGAGAAAACTAATATACAGGGTCCAGCAGAAGTAAGTCCTGATTGAGTATGGTTGGTAGGTAATAATACACGTGTAACAATTTATAGTTTTAATTTGAACATCTCACCTAAAATGTCATATGGTATGCTTCAGTGTGATATTGTTATGTTATAGAAAATGCTTATGATTTCGTAATAGAAGATTTCGTAATAAGAAGGGGTGTTATTTGTGACAGACCCTGTATATTAAGGCATTTAGTGTAATTAAAAATGAAAAAATAATAGAGTAAATTATTAAAACCAAAATATGGTTTGTTGAAAAGGTAAATTAAATTGACAAAATTCTAGTCTGAATGATCAAGGGAGAAAGAAAGCAGATGCGCATTAACAATGTCAGAATAAAAGAGGAGCTAACACTGAAGATTCTACAGATACTTAAAAAATAGCAGTAATGAAGGGATACTACAAATGACTCTATGTATATAAATTCATCAATTGATATGAAATAGACAAATTCTTTGAAAGTCACAAACAACCAAAGGCATTGAAGAAGAAATTGATAACTTGAATAGTTTTATATTTAATAAAGGAATAGGATTTATAGTGAACACCTTCTATTAAAGAGAACTCTGGGACCACATGGTTTTATTGGAAAATTATATCAAATGTTTATGGGAGAAATAACACCAGTTTTATACTTTCTATTCCAGAAAACAGAGGTGGACACTTCTCACCTTATTCTGTAAGAGCAGCTTTACCCTAATCCTAAAAGCAGACAAAAATATTACAAGTAAACTGCACACCAACATTTATATCACAAAAAAAATCTTTAAAAAAATATTAGCAAATGGAATCTGGTAATATATTAAAAAGATAGTATACCACAATCATTGAGGAACTACAAGGCTGGTTCAATGTTTGTAAAGCAATCAGTATAATTCACCATGTTGACAGACTACAGAAAAAAAGCACATGATGATCTCGGCAAATACAGAAAGGCATTTGAGAGGATTTAACTTACTGTCATGATTAAAAATCTCAACAAAATATAAACATGTTTGATGAAATAAAGGGAATCATCATACCCAAGGATGAAAGGATAGTTGCTTTACTCCTAACACTGAGATCCAGGCAAGTATACCTGTTAACACTTCTGTTCATCAGGAGGTCCTAGCCAATATAATAAAACAGGACACATGAGTAAAGGCATTCAATTGGAAAAGAAGGAATAAATATATCTATATGTGCAAATAATGCAATTGTCTATACATAAAATATCATAGAATTTGTTTTTTAAAAAGCTTCTAGAACTAATAAATGAGCTTATCATAGTAGTAGGATACAAGGCCAGTATAAAATTAATATTGTATTTCTAAAGCATAGCAACAAATAATTAGAAATCAAAATTAGAAAAATGATGCCATTTGTAATATAATCAAAGCAAATTCTTGCATATAAATCTAACAAAATCTGTGTTGTAGCAGTACTTTGAAAATTTCCAAGCACTGCTGAATGACATCAAAGGAGACTTGACTGGCTAAGTGGAATATTGATGAATTTGCAGATCATGGCTCTATGTCTGTCGAAATTCACAGAAATAAATACCAAAAATATATTACCATATGTAAATTAAAAATACAATCTAAAAAGAGCTAGTAAGTTTTTAAAGTTGGAAAAATTCTGATGGTCAATATGTACTACACAGATTAAATGTAGTATATCTTTAGAGAAAAACATAACTTTATTCTTTTACTATATGTATTTCTTTTTATTATTGAAATGTCAATAACTTTTTCCATAAAAGTTTCGGATATAAACATTTTAATGGTTTTTGAACATTTTTCAAGTTGGACAATAAAACTAAATTCTTTTTATAATATTAAAGAAATATTTTATACTATTTTCACACCTTCAAACAGTATCATTGTAATTACTGTCCTCAATATAAGCATTCACTGTACATTTATTGAACAGGAAAATTTCTTTAAACTTTGCCAAAGTAGCAAATACAGAAAAAACCCAAGGGTTTGGGACCATGACTAAATAAGAATGTGCTCAGTCACTGCTTCTCAAATAACACTGCTTCCTGAATAAACGCTTTTCTAGTTTCATTAAGGTTACATGCTGTGGCTCATACTCAGAATGTTTTGAATATTCTGTGAATATTTTTAGATTGCTCTGCCAGGACTTTGCCTTTGTCAAATGTATAAATGCCCCCAATACATGAATTATCCCTAATGAAAATCTGAACGATGTATACGTTTTATCCAGTCCACTTAAATAACTAAGGATCTCATTATCTTTTTCATCTTATTAACTTCTGGCTACACTTTAAGGTCTCATAACACTTCACTGAAATCCTTTACTAATTTCTGATTTAGGAAAAGTGATAAAGAGGTTGTCTAAAGCCCCTGGAGTCAAAAGTGGAAGTCGATCATAAGCATTACTGCAGTGGCCTTGAGACATCGACTCCCTTCTCTATCGGCTGAGAGAGTCTGGCCAACCTCACATCACCTGCTTGTGCAAGTAAGTTCTGAAGGATGGCAGGCTCCGTACATGTCGCCTCACTGGCACTGATATCTTAAAATGTTTGGCAAAGCTTCATGCTGCTGATCATATATTGTTAATGGAGAATTTAAAAAACAATCTTTTGCGTCTAGATTGTGGCACATGTAAGAATGAGAAAGAAGTGTGAGGAGAGAGAGAAAATGAATGTGAATATAGATATAAATAACTGACATCTTTAAATGGCTTTGTGCTCTGGGACAAACGTGCTAAAATAAAAAGTGCTGTCCAGGAGGCTGAGTGACACCTTACACCCTCAGGCCATTGTTTTTATGGTTGTAAATTCTAGTTTTGGAGTTAAAGATGGCAAAAGTGGTCGACATTAGTGAAAGACATTTAATTCCAGTTAAGAGATACATTTTTAATTCCATGCAATTTATACCTGACTGTTTTGTTATTCTTGTTTACAGTACTTTTGTGGATTGTTATTTGTCTTATGTAAATAGTGAAAAATTAGAGATAATATACAACATTTAATTGAACTGTAGCCAATATTTAATTATATAGCTCTAGGGGAACAAAGATGTGTAGCTATTATATGAATCTACAGAAATTGCAGTTTTAGTTGTTTCATGGTAATTGTTATTGTCCATCTCAGCTTCATTTATTGTCCACGCTCCTTTAATTACAGATGCAGTTTTGTTTTCAATAAATCTTCCATTCAGGAAGCTTTGCATATTCATCATTTGTAAGCTTCCATTATGAGAAACCAGATTATGGATATTATTGGTAAATCATTATCATAACCAATTGCTTCAATTTATTTCAAATAAAATGTAAACAATTTATGTAGTGTGTGATATTTAATTTTTTTGTCAAATTGTTCTTAAGTCATTTATGTATCCATTCATTAAATAAGTACATATTGAGCATGTGTGTTGTGTCAAAAATTTTCCTAGACACTGGGGAGACAGAAAAAAAAAAAAGACAACAATCACTGCATTTGTAGAATGTACATTTTAGTCAGGGAGAAAGATACTAAACAAATAAACAAAAAAATAAATTTTATGTCAAGTGGTGATTGTACTATGGGGAACAATAAAACAGGGAGCCAAGATAAGAAGTGCTCCAGTAAGAGTGAGATGAAGTTTCAGAGTAATCAGGCATGGTCGCATGCAGATCACAGTTTCTGAGAAAAGAGCCCAAGTTGTTAAGCAAGCAAGCAATGTGCATTTAGGAAGGTGCTGTAGATATAGAATTCCAGAGGAAAGAGTAAGCCTGGTTTATATGTGTATGATCATGGTAAAGGCATTTGTGTTTCCTTCATGAAGGCTAGAAAGCCTGGAAGGGTTTTGAGCCGAGGAGACATGATCTGACTCACTTATTGGGACAAAGGCAGCAACAAGGAGGGAAAATAAGAAGTTGTCACTATAATCCAGAGATAATGCTCCTCCCTTGAAGAGTAATAGTGGAGGTAGTAGGATATGATCAGATTCTTGATGTGTCTTCTAGATAAAAGATAGTCTGATGGTGGCATATATTCAGTGAGAGAGACAGAGATGACTCCAAATGCCTTGCCTAAACTAGAAGGATGGAGGTGTCATGAACTAAGATGGGAAAGAATGTGGGAGGAGAAAGTTTGGGCAGGGAAAACAAAACTTTAGTTTTAGACATATTTTTATTGAAATGCTTGCTAGTTAAGACAGGTAAAGGGGCCAAGTTGCCAGCAGGATATCTATAGTGGAGTCCAGTAGAAGGTCTGGGCTTAAGATAGAATTTTATGAGTCCCTGGCATTTGGGAAATGGTTTGAAGGTGTGAGACTAGGTGATATGAACAAGATCATGACTGTAGAGAAGAGAAGAGAAGAGAGGAGAGGAGAGAGGAAGGGAGGGAAGGGGAGGGGAGAGGAGGGGGGAGGGGAGGGGAGGTCCATGGACTGAGTTCTGGGAGATGCTAATGTTATTTTCTGTAACCTTAAGGAGATAAGGGAAAACCAGCAAAGGAGAATGAGAATTAACAGCTAGTAATTTAAAAAGAAAACCAGGAGAAAATGATGTACTAGAATCTAGTGAAGAAAGCATTTCAAGAAGAAGGGTGATCAACTAGATCTAATATTACTGACATGTCAAGTATGCAGGAGAGGAAAAATTAAATGCCAGTTTTAACAATATAGAGGTCATCCTTTATATGTACATGGAGTTCCAGTGGAGTGGTAGGGTAAAAAAATAAAGAAGGAATACAATTCTGACACATGCTACAACATAAATGAACCTTAAAATTATTATGCTAAGTGAAAGAAATCAAACATAAAAAGCCACATAGTGTATGATTCCATTTATACAGAATGTACAGAATGGGCAAATCTATGTGGATGGAAAGGAGATTAGAGGTTGTTAAAGGCTTGTGGGATGAGGTGGGGGAGAGAATGGGGAGTGACTGTTAATGATTATGGGGCTTTATGTTTGAATGGTGAAAATGATTTGGAATTAGCTACTGAAGATGATTGTAGAACACTGAGAATATACTAAAAGTCATTGAATTGCATAGTTACAAATGGTTAAAAATGAATTTAATGTCACATGAACTCTATCTCAATAAAAAGATTTTATTTTATTTTTCAATAAAAATATTTTTGACAAAAACCTTAGTTATAGGTTTAAGAGAAAATGGAGAGGGAAGAATTGGTGTGGGGTCAGTAAGAATATGGAAAAGTTAGCTGAAGGAGGTTGAAGGATCAGGAGGTTTCCTTAAAATAAGTGAAATTTTGGCCACGCTGTGTTCTGAAGCTTTTTCCATGACAACATGCTGGTGCAAAGGAGGGGAGAAAATTGCTGGAATGATTTCTTAGATAGGCGAGAGGAGACACACTTTCTGTATAAAGGAAAGGCATGGGCTTAGAGCAGACCATGGTTACAGTTATAGGAGGAAAGGCATGTGGACAACTGTGTAGGTAGATTGGTAGCAGAATTTGTGAGATTTTCTTCTGATTTTTCCTACGAAATGTGAAGAAAGATGATTAGCTGAGAATGATGAGGTGGAATGAGGGGTGATTAACTGAAACGAAGGAAGAGGTGGAAATTTAAGGAAGAGGGATAACGTGCTTTGAATAGTTGTCTAGGAATAGAAGAAAAGGAAAGAATTAGAAAAATTCAGTATGGGATTGTCACAATGTAATGAAGTGAATAGTCATACATATGTCATTTCAATCAGCATGATTGTGGCTCCTCTTGCCTCAAGTCCTGCTGCACAGATGCAGCAGTGGATAAGTGGTAGGTTTTGTGTGGGTCTGAGCCTAACCATAGTGATGCTATCAGCAAGGCATGCCTGGGGCTCTCACCTGGGCCCTCACTACTTGTGGCAACCCCCATAGACATTTTTTCATTGGGGTCCATGTGGTGGCTGGACCTGCCTTTGAGGTGGTTCTTATTATAACTGCAAAATGCACCTCAGCAACAACCATCAGGAAAGTTTGACAAGACAATATTTATTACTCATATGTCCTGGAAGATATAGAATAAGTACTCCCGGGGCCATACATTTAGGTCTCCAAGGGCAGGGGGAGGAGTTATTGAGATTCTGCCTTTATTGGAATCAAAAGTGTGAGACCTCAGAGTTTTGGAAGTTCACTCTTTTTTGGGGAATTTAAAAATGTAAGAGCCAGGAAAGGAAAAACAGGATCAGTCAAATGGTCAGTTATCTAGTCAACCAGGGCTTTCGAAAAGGAAAACTTCATGGGTGGAGGCTGCCAGGTTCCTTATCCAGATGCATAGCTGGCCGTGTGTTTATTTGAGATGGATGTCTTTGAAATGGGTGCCCCAGTGATTAACAGCTTAAAGTCAGGCACTCACATGACAATCTAAAAAGCTAACTGTCCAGCCCTTGTACTATTTGGAGAGATGTAATTACCACTTTTTGCCCTGAGAGTATGGGGAAGCATGAAAAGGGCCAGAGATGGCTGGTTGTCTGACACCTGTAAAAAAGGACAAGAGAACCTGAGAGAGGATGAAAGGAATTGATGAAATTATAGGGCCATTAACTGGTACAGCCTGATGCTGTCAAAAATTTTTGCAGTTGTGATACGAGAGGAAGTGAACTGGAACAATAGTGATGAAGGTTGTGGATGGGCCACTCGTAATTGAGATCAAGTAAGTGTTATCTTCAGTAACAATAATACTCAGAGGAGTGGTGGCAGAGGTAACTTTTCATCAATGTTCTCCTTCACGATCACCAATATGAAGAAATCAAGAAATTAAGAAGCAAGATGAAGATGAATGTTGAAATGACAAAGAATTGCAGTGAGACAAGGGCTGAAATCGGCAAAGATGGACGGGTGTCTGCAGATCACTGCAACCAGCTGAAACAGAGAGTGAGGATACCCTTTGATATGAAGAGATTCAAAGCTTGGGTATTTAGGAGAGTGAGAATTATCTGGAAGTGGCAACTGTCCACTTTTTAGTTCTGCCCTGGAGGGACTGTATGAGAAAAAACAGGGATCATCTAAGAGGGCTGCAGGGAAAATAGTTCCAGGGCAGATCCAGCTCCCAGCTAAAGAAGATACCATTTGTGACATTTGATGCAAGATTTGGTTTTGGCACTCACCCCAGATAACTGATTAAACTCTGGAAGCATTGGTGTGTGTTATATATTCTCTGTCCCTGTCTCTCTCTCTTTGTAGTGGGGTCTTCCTAAGGGGGATGCTGCCATAAAGAGTAGTTGGATGGAGAGGGACTTGTAGAACAAGCGTTAATGTTTTAAGAAATACATGTCTCCCCAGTTGCACCTGCATTTCACTCTTGCTAATCTTTAAATGTCACAGATGAATACATACTTTTCAGACAAGGCCAAGTTAAAGGAATTCATCATCATGAAGACCTTATCATATGAAGTGTTAAAGGGGCTTATCTAAGAAAAAGATGATCAAAAATATGAACAGTAAAATGACAACAAACTCACAACTATCAACAACTGAACCTAAAAAACAAACAAACAAACAAAAAAACTGACACCAAAAACAAACTAAGCTAACTACTATAACAGGAACAGAATCGCAGAAATGGAGATCACATGGAGGGCTATCAGCTGGGAGGAGGTAGTAGGGGAAATGGGGAAAAGGTACAGGGAATAAGAAGCATAAATGGTAGATACAAAATAGACTGGGGGAGGTTAAGAATAGGATAGGAAATGGAGAAGCGAAAGAACTTATATGTATGACCCATGGAAATGAACTAAGAGGGTTGAGGGGAATGCTGGTGGGAGGTGGGGTGCATAGTGAGGGGAATAAAAGGGAGAAAAAATGGGACAACTGTAATAGCACAATCCATAAAATACATAAAAAAATAAAAAAAGAAGTATAAGTAGTTACAGAATAGCCATGGGGATGTAAAATACAGTGTAGGAAATGGAGTAGCCAAAGAACTTACACGTGTGATCGATGGACATGATCAGTGGTGTGGAGATTGCTTGAAGGAGTGGGGTGTACTAGGTGGAAGGGACCAAAGGGGGGAAATATAGATGACTATAAGGGCATAATCAATCAAATACAATTTAAAAATGAAGTAAAATAAAAAAATAAATGTAACAAATGAAACTACCATGTCAAGAAGCATCAGATGCCAAGCAGGAACTAAGCCATCCAGATTCAAGTCTCTGCAAATTTGACTGTACAGATGAAGGATTAAAGTGTGTATTAAATTTACATGCCCAGCTTGTTGGTGTGTTGTCCATTCATGAGACTCAGATCACTAATGATAATATCAGATACTCACTTGCCATTTGTTGATATTTATGCCCAAGTTTTAGATAGAGTGTTATTAGAGTTTTAGCTGGAATGGTATTGGAAGATTCCTTTATTCAACAAATAAAAGATACTAAACATACCAATTTCAGGTGATGTTGTTTTGTGAAACAGTTCCACTAAAGACCATCTTGAAGCTATGCACAATGATTCTTCTTTAAAATTTCAATGAGATTATGAATAGTCAGTGAAATAAAATAGCTAAGGTCAGATATGAGGCTATTTAAAAAATCAAAACCAAAGCAGTTGTCCAAGAAAAGATAGGCACTTTTTATTTTTAAGGCAATGGTTCTCATTTGGGAAGGTATACATCTCAGTCAACTGAAGAACTTGAAAAATAGAGTTGCTGATCCACTCTAAGACATATTGAATCTAAATTGCCAGGTATGAATTTGTATGTGTGCGTTTAAGCCTCATTGCAATGCTTAGCCATGGTAGTAGCCACTCTCATGGACTGTCAGAGTCCATTAAGATCTTTTTTCTCCTCTCTTTAGTACGTCAGCCCTGTGGGTTTGAATTTGACATGTGTACCTGCTGGGCAAATTTCCAGGATGCGCACTAAAGTAAGAGGAGCTCCTACATGGGAATCTACACCTCAGCAGGATCAAAGTAGTGATGATGAAGGTAGAAAAACAATAATGTCTTTTATATATTATTTTTGGCATTGTACTTTATTGTGACTAGTATGAAGATATTTAATCAGGGGTCATGATGAACATACTGAGTGTATTTTATTGAGACTATATTATGCCAAAGATATTGAAAGTGAAAAAAAACCACAATCATCTCCAACAGCATAAAGGAAAAATCACACTAGGTTAACTAATTATTTTGATTTTGTAAATTGTATTATTTTCTTATCATCAGTAGATAATAGATTTTGTGTGAACAAAAAATGTTTTAAGAAGCATATTAGCTGTCCCTATCACTGCAATATCATTAACAAGTTTCTCCTCTTATTTTAACACTAAATTTCTGATTTCTGTGTACTTTTTCTCTTCATTGCTTTATTATTTTGGGGGGAGTATTCTTAGTCTTATTTTAAATTTAGTTTATTTACTTCCATGTAGATTTTATTCTCTTCATAGTTTTGCCTTTTCCAGAGTATCATATAGTTGGAGTCATAGATTATATAGCTTATTCAGACCAGCTCCTGAGTAATATGCATTTAAGATTCCTCCTTGTCTTTCAATGGGCTCAATAGCTCATGTATTTTTTAACACTAATAATAGTCCATTGTCTGGATGGACCAGTTTGTCTGTTCACCTGCTGAAGGACATCTCAGTTGCTTTCAAGTTTTGACAACTATGAATAAAGCTGCTGTAAACATCCATGTGCAGGTTTTTGTGTGGGTCTAAGTTTTCAGCTCCTTTGAGTAAATACCATGGAGACAATTGCTGGATCATATGGTAAAAGTATGTTTAGTTTTGTAAGACACCAGAAAACTGCCTTCCAAAGTGTCGGTACCATATCCTGCTTCCACCAGAATTGAAATTTCTGTTGCTCTGCATCTGCTCCCAAACTTGGTGTTCTCAGTGTTCTGGATTTTCACCATTTCAATAGTGTGCAATGGAATCTCATTGTTTTAATTTTCGTTTCCCTGATGACAGATTATATGGAGCATCTTCTCATACACATATTTGTGATCCGTGTATCTTCTTTGGTTAGATGTCTATTAAGGTCTTTGGTTGTTAGTCTTTTGTTTTAATTTTTTGTGACTGACTTAGAAGCTTTGATTTGTATATTTTGTATTTTTATGGCTATTTAAAATTTTAATGTATATTATTAATATTAAACTTTAACAAAAACTAAAGTGCTTCAGAATATTTGTAGCTTTTGGAATAGAAGGAACTTGGCATAATTTAATTACCATTTTAACTTCTTATTTTGGTCTTTAACTATAGTTTAATATTTTCAGAAATGTTTTTAAGTAAATATCTTTTGAAACTATTATATTTTCAATTATTATAATGATATATTTTATTATTTTATTTACTCACCATTTTTTTTTTTAATTTCATTCTCTTCCTTTTGGGTCCTTTTCCTTCTTACAAAGGTTTATTTCTTAAATTAATTGTTCTTTTATTTATAATAGATCTATGGTGATGAACTTGCTTAGTATTTATAAACTTTACACATTTTTAAATTTGTCTCACACCTAAATAATGAGCTATCTGGTCATACATTTCGGAATGAAAGTCGATTTATTTCATTTCTAACCACAGGGCAACAGGCCTTTATCTCCCAATATCTACTGTAGATTTTCCCTTTCTCTATCCTTCCTTTATTCTTTCCTGATGTTTTTCTTTGTTGTAGCACTACTTAGCTCTCCAATTCCTTAATCAAGTAACAATACTAGTTTACTGTTTCATACTCATATCAATGCTTGGGGTTTTGCACATCCTCTCTCTCAGCCATAGCCCGAGGCAGTAAGGGTAGGTGTTTCCCATATCAGTTCATGAGCAGGATTGCCAGGCCCTACTCTTTGGCTTTATCGAGCAAACTTAGCTCTTCTCCTCCAGTTTTTAAAAATTTAAATTACTCAGAATTCAAGCTACCACAGCCAGCTTCCTATCCCAGAGTCTGAGTGTGGCTTCAGTCCTGGTGGTAAACCAGGCATGTCTGTCCTTGGTCTCTTCAGATGGTGTTTGCTCTGTCTCTGCTTTGGTAAAGATGTCTTTTCTAGTTATCATTTCCTTGTGTGTAGGTTAGAGGCAAAGTGTTAACTTACTTTTCTGTTTGGATTAAAGTCTAACATTCCTAGTGAATAAGAGTTTCACTTAATTTAAAGTCGTAGTTTTTAGAAGCTGTAGAAATACTGACTTACAAAAATAAAACATTTGAAATATGTTATTTTTAAAAATTGAAGATGTGAAATTATAGAAATATCATTCTATCTCAGCAGTGTCTGTATTATTAAGTTAAAGAACAGTCCAAAATGGTTTCAAGAATCAGATGGGTAAAAATTGATTGATAGTATTTTTATGTACTGCAAAATCTACAGGTACAGTTTAGTAAGACTGTAGGTATTTGATGCTTCCATCTAGTTTGGTAAGAAAAAGGGCATTTTAAATTATATTCTGTCAAACTATAAAGTTTTTCTGTAAAAAGCAGAAAAATAATCAAAATGGCAAAGAATTTTGGGAAGAAAGATGATAAATTCTTGATTAAAGAAAGATTGCATTGTGATATTTAAAAGAAAATGATAATTTGGTGGCATAGAGGTTTTGTTTATCAGTAGATTTTATAAGATTATTGAATTTTTATATTGGGGGTGTTATCAAACTTTTATTTCAGAAATTAGGAGCAGATCTGATGCATTTTAGGCTGCATGTGTAGAAACAAAGGCCTATCATTTGTAGTTGATGCAATCATTACATACCATCATATCCTTTTTTAAAGACAGTATTTGTGATTCAAGTCTGAT